>JARCZZ010024264.1:0-22792 GCA_030323915.1 Brotogeris chrysoptera | reverse complement strand
AAGGGAAGGGAAGGGAAGGGAAGGGACGGGAAGGGAAGGGAAGGGAAGGGAAGGGAAGGGAAGGGAAGGGAAGGGAAAACAATTTATTCTCAGCAGCCACCTGCAAAGGGTAGCAGTGGTGTCCCCAGAGGAGCATCCTTCTCTTGAGTGCATGAAGTGCTGACAATTAAGATGCCTCTGATGATATTGCTTGTTCTGATTTATGATGCTGCTAGTACTGAGTAGAGTATGCATAATCAGATGCAGGTGGCAGTCATGTCCCATGAGAATCCACCACTGTAATGATATTTGGGCTTGCAGGTGCAAAGCCATGAGCAGTAGGACAACAGCATGAAACCACAAGGAAAGACACTGCCCAAGAGGCACTGAAAAACTGCCTCAATAATTAAGGGAAGGATTAAAGAGTCAGAAGCAAAAAGCAAACGAGAGGCTGCAAAACTGCAGGTGAAAGGCCCTCAGCTTCACAAAGGCACTCAGAACACTGTGCAACAAGGACTGGGATTTCACCACAGAGTTCCATAAAGATCTAAAAATATCATATTATCCAGTGAATAAAAAATAAGGAATTTCAATAATATATTTTCAACTGAGGTTGTAACATAAAGCAGTAAGCAAAATAAATCAGCCATACCTATCTCAAAAATTGTTTTTATGGGCCAACCAAGTTAAAAACAAAGCTTTGGATAGATTAAGAAAAGTACACATGAAGCAAAGCTACAAAGACTTGATCCAGAGGCCTTGTGAAATCAGTGCAACGCTTAGGAACACTGTATTACAGGGCTACAGAGGAATAAACATGATGCAGCCAAAAGCAAGGCAAAAGTAATATATAATTAGAGGTATTTACAGGGGAAGTAAAAATCTATTAATGGCAGGATGAAACTTCAGACAAAATAAATCCTGGGAAATGTGTGCAAATTCTTTTCAACATGTTTGATAAATACTAATTGAAAAGCAAAAAAAATGTTCCTTGGATAATTAAATGAATGAAGAGCCAATATTGCACAAGTAAAAGGGAAGATTTTGGCTCTATTACACTAGTAAAACAAAAATTAAGAAACAATGTGATTGCTTTCTATAAATACAGGTTGGAGAGAAGGATGTATGAGGGTGCATGTAGCATAGGAGGGGAGGAAAGAGGAACACAATTTTGGTACAACAGCGAGTGAAAATGATGTGCTTGAAAATCAGGACAAAATACTCAAATCCTGGGGCTTTGGAATTTGGGAACAGCTTTTCAGGAAGGATTACAGAGACAAGAAAATCTAACTTCCTCTGAAAGGCCATTATATACCAGGACTTCATGGAACAGTGCACTGGCCTCACTGCTACAGACAGACCCTTCCAGGCCACAACTACTCAGCTCCTATGATGGAGGAAAGAATGATTTTTACAGTGACAGTTAATGAGAGTTCACAGAAATTATTAATGAGTGAAGGGTTGAGCAATGGGTCCCCATAGTAACAGTGTAGGTTTTAGAAAAGGTTTATCTGATGGAAGTTAATGAACTAATTTCTGATGTTACCCTTCGAATCACTTTGTGTCATAATACTTTTAAAATATTGCCTGGGAAATGGTTTGATTTATTTGGGTTTGGATTGTTTGCCTCAGTTTCTACCTGGAACTACAATAGATTTTTTTATTATTATTATGTATTTAATCAGATTTAAACTTTGAAAAGATGAAATAAAAGTTCTAACGATTTTTTTGAGTTTTAATGTTCCCAGGTGAACACTTTTTTATTTCCTTAAAATTATTCTTTGAGATTTCAGTAATTGCACCACAACATTTGCATTTCAATTTTATATTATTTATTTATGCATAACTTTCTGACCTATCATGATAACGTTTTCACCAATCTATTCTATTTTATTCTAACTTTTAACTTATTGAGAACATCTATTTGTTACTACCAGGCGACAGAGGTAATCTTCTGTTCTTTTCAAGTCACTGTGCTTCCTGACTTTGACATTGACAAAAATTAAAGGAAATTGGAATTTCAGGTCTGGTTAAAAAGTATTCATTTAAGCTATAAGCCCTATCACTATGCAATAATATCTCAAATTTTACAGCTAAACCAAAATTCAGATTTAAAAAATTATAAAATAAAAAAAAATCAAATGTATGGCTTGTGAGATGAGAACTGAGAGACTTGGGCAAAGCTGTGTCCTGCTTCTGGCTGGGATAGAGTAAATTTTCTTCCTAGTAACTGGTTTAGTGCTGAAGTTTGAATTTAGGGTGAGAATAACGTTGATTACACACTGATGTTTTAGCTGTCGCTGAGCAGGGCTTACACAGAGTCAGGGTTCTTTTCTGCTCCTCACACCACCCCACCAGAAAACAGGCTGGGGGTACACAAGAAGCTTGGAGGGGACACAGCCAGGACAGCTGACCCCAATTGACCCAAAGGATATTCCATCTTGTATGATGCCATACTAAGCAATAAATCTGGGGGGAGTTGTCTGGGGGGGGGGGTGGGGTGGTGATGGTCCACTGCCCAGGGACTGGTTGGGCATTGGTCAGCAGGCAGTGAGCAATGGTATTGTGCATCATTTGCTTTGCATATTCTTTTATGAACATTACTATTTTCCCTTCCTTTTCCATTAAACTGTCTTCATCTCAACCCACAACTTTCACCTTTTTTCTCCTTTGTTCCCTGATTCTTTCCCCCACTCCACTGTGTGAAGTAAGTGAATAGCTGTGTGATGTTTAGGTGTCTGCCGAGTTAAACTACAACATATGGGTTATGAAAGAGGCAAACAGGTAGGGAAGATGCATGGTCAGAAATTGATTCTACATTTTAATATGTAATGATCAAATCATACAAGTACTTTATGGTATACTTGCTTTTGGCACTGAATACCAAATTGTATTATCAGTAAGGGAAATAGTTTGATGTGGAGAAGAAAAAATGTTTCAATTAGTGCAAAGCTGCATTCACACATTCTGATTTAATACATAATGTATTCCCAATATATTCATGTTGCCCTGTTGTAATACAGCTGCTATAATAAACTAATAAGAAATAAATGAGAATTTATCATATCATTGTAAATGACATGTGAAAGCTCCATACTAAAATATCAACATTTACATGTGATTTTTAAGCCAAATACCCTGGAAATTTAGTTTTACTGATAATTTTCAAAAGATTAAGCACTTCTTTTTTAGAAGTAAGTTATCAAACTGTCAATTCTTCATGACATGAATTTTTAATTTGTTTCACATTTGATTTATATGCTTCTTAAAGAGCTTTTCTGAATAACTTTTGCTAGGATACATGATTATTTTCTTTTATTTCTTAGTAAAAGAGTGTTTCAAATATGGCAGATATAAAACTGTATAAGCTCATATAATATGTTTCCCTTTTGTTGAAGCATGACTTGTTTAATCAAGGTTTTCTTACTGTTTATAGCTTACATTTCATATCACAGTATCCATACTGGGTCTAATTATCAAAGTATGAACTCAGTTTCTGCAAAGTATCCATGAGTTTTGCTATTTAAGGTATTTACATGCTTTTTTTTTTCATTTTTTAAAGTATTTTAGCTTGTCTTCTGATAAAAATAGGTTGGTGTTTCTGTAACACTAACCTGTTTAGAAATAGGTTAACACTTCCCATTTAAAAATAGGAAATAAATAACAGGGAGATTTTGTGAGTTGCACAAGATCAGACAGAAAATTTCTAGTAGAGACGGAAAATTAAATTCTCAATTATTCTAACCTGCCTTTAGTAGTTATAGAATCATGGAATCACAGAATGGTTTGGACTGGAAAAGACCTTAGGATGATCCATTTCCAGCACCCTGCCATGGGCAGGGACATCTCATGAGCAGGTACCATGTCACCCAAGGCTCTCTCCAACCTGGCCTTGAACACTGCCAGCATTTACCACTTCTTTGGGCATCCTGTTCCAGTGCCTCACCACGATCACAGTAAAAAACTTCTTCCTTATATCTAACCTGATATAAAACTTTATGGGGTAATGTATTTCCTTTACCCTACCCTTTACATACATGGAACTTGTCGCCGTTCCCTGTTTCTTAAGTCACTGTGTTCTGCTGGGTGAAGAGAGGGAATCATCTCTAACCTGTGTCCTGTCTGCCTGACAGGCCTGGGAAGCCAGGGTGCAGGTCCAATAGTCTGTCTCTTTCTTGCAGTCCTTGACACTCCTCAACCCACTCACCTCCTCCCGGAGCTCTGTCACTCCATGGAGGAGTTCTTCTATATGGGTGTACATCCCTCAGGTGAGCTCACTGCTGACAGTAAAAGCAGGGCTCACCCTGCAGCCTGGCACTGGGGTGGGAGTGTATTCCCAGTGAAGCTCATTTTGGGTACCTGTGTCAGTCATGGTGGATGCTTACAGAGGACATGGCTTTCTGTGGGGTGGTTACCATTGATCCCTGCTCAAGGCAGCAGCACTGAAGTGCTGTCACAATGCCCTTCCTCTCCAGGCTTCTGTGCCATGCTGTTTGCCTGCCATGGTCACTGGTACTCCCCAGGGGCTTATTCTACATATGCGGTGGCTTGTCTGACATTGCTCCTCACTCTGGCCAAGTACCATTAGCCACTGTTGTGAGATCTGCCCGCTCCTCGAGGCTCTCAGCATCCCTCAGGTTCCCCCACTGTGCACTGTGCTGGAGTGCTTCACTGCTGATAGTGCCTCAGCTCTCTTTGTCTCAGGGAGTGTTCAGTAAGAGAGCTCTGGGGTGTTTTCTTACCTATGAAGTATGTTCAGCCATGATGTCCCTTTTAAATAATCCTTTTTTTTTTCTTTTTCTTTTCTTTTTTTTTTTTTTTTTCTTTTTTCCTTTCTTTTTTATTAACTTCTTTTTCTGTCAGGAGCTTTTATGGCTATTACTTTTATGTCTTAGGTAAACAAGAGGACATTTTATATATGCTTCTTTTGCTTTTAGGTGGTCTTTGTTCTTAAATTGTCAATAGAACACGCTCAAGCTTGTATGAGATTAGATTTCTTACCTGAATAAAAATTGGACCTTAAAGTACTTCTTTTTCCATTGCTTTTTGTTTCTTCCATCAGATGTTAAACTGAATTCCAACCGCAGGCTTCCAGTGTAGCATTTTGTAAAGTACATACCTAAAGATGTTTTTGGCATCATGCACATGTCTACAATTTATTTCTTTTTCTTGCAAGGCAGCATAACCAGCAATTTATTCCTTTATAAGAATTTGCCCCTTGCATGTTTCACCAAAATAATTATGCAGCGTATTTTACAGTCTTATCATCAGAGTTATGACGTGGATTTCTGTAGAGACCCTTCATGACACTTTTATGGCACAGATTTCTGCTCAGGCACTCCATGTCCCTGTTAGCTTTAGATGACTGTTTATAGCTGTGCTGTTATCTCTGTACTGCCAGGGCTACACAGTTATGAGCAAATAAAGCAGTTCCCTCAATGCCATGTATGAAATACACTGTAATATCCCTAACAACAGCAAAAAGATAATTTTTGGTACCTAGGTGGCTAAGGCCAAGAGAGATGCCACAGAAGAGATGAAGGCACACAGATGCACTGTTTCTCTTGAGTTTGAAGGGCTTTAGTGACTTGGCCATGATCAAAACAAAGTAGTGCCAGTGATGAGAATAAAACATTTTATCTGACTTAAGGCAACTTTGGAGAGAAGAGGTTTTTGTGGTAGCACAGGTATAAGAGGCAATGATAGGGAATGCCAGCCCAAGTTTTGCCTTATAGAATCATTGAATGGATTGGGTAGGAAAGGCCCTTAAGAGCACCTAGTTCCAGCCCCATTGCCTTGTGGGATTTGGATCAGAAAGGCAAAGGGGCAGCTGCGTAGGCAAGCATCAGAGAGGAGGAAAGAGGATGTATGCCTGTGAACTGGACGCTGATCTGAGACAAAACCAGGAACCCAGGGGGAGATCAGGACAAACACTGCCTTAAAATATAATGGAATAAGCATAATTCCTCTTTCCAGGTATTACATTTAGATGGATCTAAGTTAGGTCACAGCACAGACAGCAACTAACTTGTTATTTTTCATGCTTCTTCATCTGAAGCTATTTTAAGTGAATGCTGTATCCCTACTAAGGGGAAGCCCTATTCGATGAAGCCTTACATGGACAAGGATGGACAGGACTTACAGAAGAAGTACAAGATAAGGGTATGCTTCATACTTGAAACTTAAAGGAACCAGAGCGGCAGCTTTATGCCCACCAAAGCCAAAGGGAATTTCACAACAACACGATTGTTAGCCTGATAGAGATGAGGACGCACCCTCACTCCATGTCCATGTGGTGGCAAATGCCTTCATACGAGGTGTCCCTGGCCAGTACCAAGTATAGCTTTACTTGTTCTGTTTTACTCTTGTGTTTAATGTGCATACTTTTAGTCTTAAATTTTAAGTTTAAAAGGAAGAATTTTGGATCATAGCAGGTTTATTTTCAACAACTCATATCAGCACTGAATGAAACTGAATAGAATCTAATTTGTGATGCTTTTATGCTCCTAACAACATCTCTGCAGTGAAAAAACCCAGTATGATGAGTGATGCAAAGGTTGACAGTGCATAGATACAAATACCTGAATCTATTTGACCAAGACATATGTGTGAGAAAGAAAGCGATTTGTTTGTGATGTGTGAGATGAATATCCCTGACCCCAAGAAACTGAGGGATGAGAATCAGATGATGATGATTAATGTTATGCAAACTATTTTTCAAGTAAACCAAGAGCAGTGGAAATTGCTTTTCTTCCAGATGGCGGAGGGGTTATGACAAATTGGGTTGTTTTTTTTTCCTACTCTTTGAAGTCTTGCATATTTCTTTAAGAAACGAATGAAAAATAAACAAAATCAAATCCAAAACTCAACACTATTGTCTCTTCCTAGCTCCTACTTCCCTTTCTTATATAAGCAAAATTGTCTGATTCATTACATTAGGAAAAGGATTAACTTAAAATTAATGTTGATGCTTAAAGTAATTCCACTTTCTCCATTCCACTGGTAGAATAAAAAAATCAGAAAATGGAATATATGAAATAAATTTGACATTTTCATTCAAAAACTGATGTTCTTTTCCTTTTAAAAGAAAGAATATTGTGCCATTGCTAGACAGGGATCCTCAAGAGAGTGACTGAATAGAAGGTAACATAAATGCTTTCAGGTATCTGAACCTCCAAACATTTGATTAATGTTGATTCATGACATCAAAAAATGCTTCTTCATCTGCCAGTGCTGCTGCTATAAAATAGGTCTGTAGTAACCAGATTCCTTAGAAAAAAATGCCCCTCTACTGTATTTACCTATCTTTTCCTTCAAGAAGAAAAGAGTGAAGATATGTAAGCCAGAAAGGACCACCTAGTGGGATGAAAGGATGAGATCATTTTAGGGTATTTCCTATGGATCTCCTGAGTGAATTTTTTTGCATGCTATGTGAATGTGCGGTGGAAATGCTGTCTCTGTTGAAAGCAAATATTTGTGTCTGCTTCAAATTGTTACTCAATGAGAAATCGAATACCTCTCTCATTGCCTGCATTATATTTTTACAGTAGAAAACAGCAGTGGAAAATGACTATTGATTTGTTGCACTATTTCCTTTTGCATTTCTACTTCATCACATTTATATACTACATAACCCATGTGTGTATTCCTTCTTGGAACATTATAAGACTTCTATATCAGTTCTTTCTCTTAGCCCCAGAGCAAAATTCATCAGGATATTAAACAAACAAGCCAGTGTTTCAAGTAGATTCACATTCCAAGGGATATCTGTAGAAAATACCAGCATAAAATATACTGGTCAGGTGCTCAGATGGTCTAACTCCCCATAGTCTGCTTAATGTTGCAGCTATATTAACTTACAGTAGGTGGGTATGTTTTGCCTGCAGACCATAAATAATGTTTATTTACGTGAAAACAAAGCTGGTCCTGAAACTGTAAGTAAGACAGTTTCTAGTGGAAACTGCAGCTTTCTGAATTGCTGAAGTCAAATGGTCCCATCTGCTAGACTGGCTTATTTCAACAGGATTGTGTTAAAGTAAATTAGATGAAAAAATCTGAATGAAGATAAGGTGCAAAATCTCATAAAGTCAGCATAAAACTACTACAGATCAAGACAATTCCTTTTTCATTGGTCAAAGAGGAGCAATCATTGACATGGCTTATCTTCCTCTTCTTGCCCCTTGGAGATAAGGTGATGCTAAGCAAAAAAGAAATTGAGGTAATGATATTAACAGATCATGGTAGCTATATGAGCTAGAGCTGATAAATGACCTCAGTTTTGCCATTCTTCCCTCATAAATGTGTATCCCTCAATATCCTGTTTTAAGCACATCTTTTTGAGATCCAATTATATGTGCATAAGTGTCAATGAAGATGGCAATATCCCAGATTTGCCTCTAGGCTTGGCCACTTAAGTACAATATTGACTGCCTGGGAGTAAATGATGGGAATCTTGAAAGTTGACACCAAAGTATTTAATATGACTCACTTTTTACACAGTGGCCAGGCATTTTTCCTTGTCCAAGGAAAAGCTACTATAATTGGCTGATGTGAGGAGTCACATCCTCTCACTGTATGAGAGGAACAACAGAGATATACTTGTGGTTTTCTTTTGTAGAGGGTAGGAGGGAGAGCCCATACATTCAGAGCTCCTCAGTGGGTCTATGGGGTTGTGTTTGCAGACGATCTGGTCATGTACAAAAGCACAATAGGACATATGTACACAAGATTGCTCAAAAGTAAGTCCCTTAGTAACATGCTACATAGGCTGCACAGCAGCTTCTGCTACATGAATCCAGGGAGAGTCAGAAAGAAAGAAATATTTGTATTTATGTGCCTAAATCCTCAATAACATTTAGCCCTAGAGGTTTTGTGGACATTGTAAGGAGGTTGGTGGACGGCTCTTTGCAACCTTTATTATCTTTTCCTTGCTCTTCCATACAGGAAACAACCACTGTTTGGTACAACGAGGGACTGGAGCTTTGCTGATCTTCTCTAGTGAGATCTTGGAAGAGGAAGTGATGCCCCCATTTCCTTCACCTTAGTTTCTGTTACTCATTTCTCTAAAGGCTTATACTGAACCCCCTGAAGCTTTTTGTGGAGGGGAGAAAACAGCATCCTCCTCCATTTCTGCAGTATCTTTTGAGCAAAATCCTCTGTTTCTGTTTCCCTAGTATCTACATAGTAGACCTATATATCAAGTGTCTATCAAGGCCATCAGAATGCTTTTGAGTAGAAGAATATTAGTTTCAGGTATTTCACAGACAGCTGAGATAGTGCACATGCTGCTGTAGAAACTGAGAAGCAATTTGATTTTCAGAGTTTCTTAGGAATTTGAAGCCTTCAGTGCCTCTAGTGAATTTTATTCTAAATTATATTCTTTGCATCACAGTCTATGTAGATAACAGAATCGTGACCCTGTGGTCCCTCAGATCTTGTGAGTGTTAAACTCCACTTGCCCTTAGTAAAGCCTACAGGATTTTTCTTGCTCACACAAAGGCAGAATTCAGATGTAGGTATGGAAAGAGAGAGATAAGGAAAAATTTAAATCAAAATATGTAAGAAGATGTTTTTGGAAGAGATGGTCCTTAATATGTTCAATATGCTTATTTCTAAGCACTGAATTTTTGTTTCTCCTTAAGAAGGTGTAGGTAAAGAAAGCTATAACTTTACTGGGCCAAATTCAATTGGGGATTTTATTTGCTTCTTCCACAGCTGCAAGTAAGCGCATCTGAAGAATCTGAAGTATATTAATGGATTAGTTAAGGCAGAACACATTTGGTACTAACAATATAACCAAAAGCCTTTTTCCTAGATAATCTTTGGGCAGATATATTAAGTTACTAAAAAACAAGTAAGACACAAAATGCCACAAACTCAAACATTTATTGCTTATTAATTATACTGAAGTGGTATTACTGATTTGTTTAATAGGAAACAACACGAATTTATCATAAACAGAAATCTAGAGTAAATCTCTCAGCTATAATTGAATAAAATACAAAGATTCATTCTGTGTTAAAACATACATGGCAATGTGATGATAATAAAATTATCTGTATGGGAATCTACTGACAGAAGCATTTTAAATATGTCCTCTGTAATATCATTTCAAGATATAGAATCATAGAATCAGCTAGGTTAGAAAAGAAACAAGAAAGGGTAGAGCATGAAAGATGAAAGTTCTGAGTTTCGGGACAACAGAAGAGTAACAATGATATGACAAGCAAATAATTTACTTCTGAAAAAAATCTAGAGAAATAATTATTTCCCAAATGCTCTTAGTAATAATGAACCATTCTGTTTATCAGTGTTAAAGATAAACCTCAGCATTTAGAGGCCTTATACCATTAGGATTCCCCAGGAGATCAGCTCTACAAATGAGACTTGAAAAGACCCTTTGTTAGAGACAAAGAACTGACACTGACATTATAAGTACAATCTGAAGACACAAATAGAATATAAATTTGCAATTAGCTAAAAGAAACAAGGGATCAAATGTTTGGATTAAATTGGAAACTGGCAAAGATTTTCCAAATTCAACTGCTGGAATTGTTCAGAATTTGTGATTTAATTTTCCTTGGGGTAGGAACCAATCAAATCTGAGGTATTTTCATATTCATGATATGATCTGGGGATAATCAGTATCATGTTTAAGCAAATATTGCCTGACTAATATGATTTCTCCAATTAGATATTTATAAAACTAATAATGAGATTTGCATCTCCTGCATTTAATTTAAACACCTTTGTGAATTCCAAACACCACTGAGAAACAGGCCTCCCATATTTAGCAGAAGAAGAGATTTAGGAGTCTTAAAGTGAGCAAAAGTTTCTTAGACTGTGAGGAAGAACTGGAACAGGACGCATGTGACGTGTCAGAAATCCTAGTCCTTCAGGGAGTTTTGACTTCAAGAGAAGTAGCTCCATTCAAATCTTTGAATTCAGTCTTCAAAGTGGGTGTCTACAAGTGTTCCCTGGGAAGAATGAACCAAATTAACTCCGGAAAATGCAGAGAAAGAAGTGTTGCTGATGCCCGGAACAGCCAAACAGAGTGGGACTCAGACCCTTCCTAAGCTGGGCACCTCTGCTGATAGCTGCATATTAAAAAATGAGTTGTAATTTATGTTGGAGATGGGAAGCATTACCCATTCATACCTGCTACTTGCTGTATTTAAAAATGTTCACAGGACTAAGTCTCAAATGTGCCTGCATGTCTGAAAATGAGTAGGCTGTTTTACATAGATGCTTTTGATTTATCATAGTCTGCTTTAGGTTAGAAAGGACCTTAAGACCATCCAGTCCCAACACCCTGCCATGGGCAGGGACACCTCACACTAAACCATGTCACCTAACGCTCTGCCCTTTTTATTTTGTTATTTAAATGTTAATAGCCTTTGTCTAATTGTGGGATCTCAAATGAATAGGAAGGGTTACCTCTACCACAGTGCAGACTTTTCCATGCAAAATGAACACAAAGTTTTGGGACAAGATGAATTCAGATGGACAAGCTCTCTGCTATTTTTCAGAGTAGAAGGCTATTATTAACAAACATGTAATTTATAGTCTCATTTGCAAATCTATTTTGTCAACAGCAAGAAAGCCTCTGTTCTGTTTTCCAAACAGTCCCAGTCCACTGTAATTTCTTCCATCTATCTAGACTTACAGCATAACCCCAGTTCATCAAAACACGTGTTCAGTGGATAGCCCAATTGTACTGTTTTCACAGCCTTTATGAAAACTTTAAGCATACTAGTCTAGGTCTCTCTGAGGAGCTATTTAACAAACACATTTTATCTCTAAATTACATGTTATCTGTGTTGCACACATTAGCATAAGGAAATAAATTTGCAGCTTGCTATATTAGGGGCATATTGCTAAAATAATATTTACTCTTGGGACTTAAAATTCAGTCCAAATAATTTTTTCATACTACTAAAAAAAAAAAAAAGAGCAGTGTCTTTATCAGCTGGAGGTGGGGTGAGAAAAACATCCAAAACAACAGGTGTTAAGAATTTAATTACTTTTTTTTTGCTGTACTTACAGAAATTGTGCACCTACCACATAAAATTCTAATGAGCTGTTGACAATTACTGTCAGGCAGCTAGAAACATAACATCATAAAATAGTCTGGGTTGGAAGGGACCTTAAAGCCCATCTAGTTCAAACCCCCTTGCCACAGGCAGGGACACTTTCCAACTAGAAAATGTTGTTCCAAGCCCTGTCCAACCTGTCATTGGCCACTGCCAGGGATGGGGCAGCCACAAACTTGGGGAAAAGAGTTATAGTGTCACACCAACCATGTTGTACAGAATTTCTTCCTGATATCTAATCTAACTCTATCTTCTGTCAGTTTAAAGCCGCTTCTCATTGTCCTATCCCTACATGCCGTTATAAAAAGTCCCTTTCCAGCTTTATTGCAGGTCCCCTTTAGGCACTGGGACTTGCTCTTATGTCTCCCCGGAGCCTTCTCTTCTTCAGGCTGAACAGCCCCAGCTCTCTCAGCCTGTCTTCAGAGGAGAGGTGCTCCAACTCTTTCAGCATCTTCATGTCCCTCATCTGGACTTGGTCATCTTTGTGTTGGGGATCCAGAGCTGTTCCACACACCATGCTTTTTATAGAAAAAAATTGTGGTATAAGGCTGTTTAGGTGTTAGGTGTTTATGGCTGTGTCCTGAATTCAGGACACATCCCTGAATTAAGATCTGGGAGCTAAATGCATCTCATTCATCTTAATAGCCCACACAAGTTGGACCAAAACTTTAGGAAGTTACAGAGGAGTTTTATCACACCTAGCTCTGGTGTTTATGTATATGTGTCTGAGTAGGTCATGTTAAGCTCCTTCTGATGAGAGTAGTTTCCTGAGGTAGTTACCTCTAAACTAAATATTTACCGGTGAGTGAGGTAAATAAAAGTTGTGGAAAGGTCTGAGGCCCAGAAACAGGTTGTTTATCTGCAGATGCTGTCTAACTGATCACGCTGGATAGTTCTTTCTAACAGTAAGCAGTGTAGTAGAAATGCAGAATGACATTACAGCACATAAGAATAGATTCATTTCATACTTCTAAATGCAAGTGGTTCAGTTTGTTTCTCTGATTCATTTTCCAAATGAGCTCTCTAAGGTAACAACAGGAATTTCCACCTGAATGTTTTACTTCTGAATTCTAAAGCCAAGCTTGGTGTTATAATCATTGCATAATTTTTAGTATTTTTATATTCTTATAGGCCACTGTTCAGATTACAAAGCTCCAAATAAGGATGAAGAACCCATTTAAACTTTATTTTATTTGCAATATCCATGGATTTACCATAAATCCCAGATGATCTCTTTCAAACCAGTGTGGGAATTCAGTGATTACCAACAGTGCTGAATTAAATTTAGATTTATATTTTAGACAATAGATTTCCTGCAGTTTCAGCTTTTCAGTAGACACTATTTATAAAACAAGGTTCTTTCAACTTGAAAATGTTGACTGTTGAGCTCACAGAAATGAAGACATGTCCACTCTCTTCTTCCTTTAAATATAATTCAGCAAATGCTCTTCTTTTTCCTAGATTGAATGATTCTTGGAACTAAACAGAAAAGGAACTGCCTTATTTAAGACATTTTATTCTAAAATGTAGTTGTCTGCTGGCTTTGTTTCATTTAGAGAAAAAAATCAGAATTAGGGAGTATTTCTAAAACAGGCAAGCATGAGGGTCAGAGAACTATCATTTGGATTTACAGGTATAATATTCCACATTATTTAATGAAGGTATCATGATGTGACCTAGTCTATGCAGTCCTGTGCTCAAGATGGAAAAACACACAATGTGCTCTTGTAGCTATAATTAACGATGAACCTTTTAGCAAATATCTGTGTTGAAATGCCATGAGTTTCAGAATGAGTGTAGTAGTATCTACAAATTCCAGCCTTATTTTAAGCCAAGGTCAGAATCTCCTTTCCAATTTGGAATTTTTCCCAAAACACCTGCATAGATCTGTACCGCATCATCTTATAAGGATGAAGTAACTAAAAGAGAACAGCTGAGTGTCCTTTACATAGCAGATAATGTCCTTTGGTTATTGCATCACAGCAGGTTATTTTGTTTCTGTACATATTGTGAGGGATTAAACACCAACAAGGAATTTAAAATTACCATAAATTTTATTAACTCTTGTGGTCCCATTCTCTTTGAGATGAGTTTCTGAGATGAGAACAAGTCTGATGTGAGAACAAATAGAATAATACCCATGTTAGAACACAGCAGTACTGATTTATTCAACAATTCTTTTACATTTTATGCTGTAGAACATGACTCCATCTCTGAAGTAGTAATAGCAGAAATGCCCTGTCTGTGTGAATTTTTGCAAGTGGGCTGTGTGATACTTATAGTTTTTGATATAGAAATAGCTAGCAGCAAAGAACAGGAAAGGTACATGTGAATTAGCTGGTGTTTGGAAATTTCCCAAGGACTGGGAGTCCTTGTCATTAGTAGTCGTGCTTAATCTTCAAGAGCTGATGAAATCAGCACACCAAGAGCCAGCTCAATCTGTAGGAGGCCACGGGCACCCAGTAGCATCACAGCTGGGTTATGGAACTGAAGTTACAACCAAAGGGAATGCAGCTGTGGATGAAGAATACAGGGTTGCATAGACAAATGCTAAGACAAGGACCTCTGTAGGACACTTTCTAAAAGATGAACTAGTCACCATGGCAAGTTAGCACAACCATGCTTCTGAGGAGGCAATTGCTACCACCAAGTTGTAATCAAGACTGCTGAGACTGCAGTTGAGCTACAAATAAGTTGATGTGCTGTGTTATCCAACAGTTTTCCACTATTAATAATAACAGTTTAGCTCTATTAATAATAGCTTAGTTAAAAAAGGTTAGATTTCCGAATGAGGTAAAGGGAATTCACTCAGTCTCCTTCATACTTAAGGCAGGCAAGAGGTGGTACAGCAAGTGGGTAAGGCACTGTGCAGGATAACAGAAAATTGGCTTCTACATGCATGGCATGTGCTAGCTATGTACGCAAGTAGTTACTAGAAAGCTTCATATCAGAATAACCTATAGCCTAACAGATAAATCACATTTTGGGGTGGTTTGGTTGACAGCCATAAAAAAAAAGCCCTGCCAAGATTCCCCTGGTCTGCTTTTCTCTTGGGCATGGACATGCTGGGAGCAGCAATCACAAGAAAGAATTTATTTGCCCAGATCCAGAACAGTATTCTGGTTTGTGAATCCAGCCCTCATCTGCAGCACCAAAAATGTCCCCTGAATATTAAGTTATATGTATACACATGATCTTTCATGACAATATTGGTTCAAGAACTTTCTTCCCTGCACCACTGTACATCATTTCATCTTTGTTGTGAATGGAGTTGTGTGCTAGAAAATGAATTACCGAGTGTATTTAATAAAAGAAAAAAATAGACCCCCATCCCAGACAGTGCAATGTTCCCAATAATGAAGTGAGAATTGAAAGTGAATCCTGATTGTAATGTAATGATGCCCTATGGCCTTGCGTGCTATAAATATCAGAATACCAGCAATAAAATAAACTCTACTAGTTTGGAAGTTCTTTTGTCAACTTTAGCTGCTACTTTACAGGTGCTACTTATCTTAGGAAATAATAGTTGTTAAAAGTCTGCCCTATTTTGTTTTCTTTTTAAGTGACAATCATCTGATCTGGTAGCAATTGTCTGATGGAAAGTTTGTCCAAGTGTAGCATTAAATAAGCCAGAGCTTTTGACATTGCTCAGTAGAAACATAAGATACAATTTGTGTCTGGAGAAGCTGCTGTGCACAGTTAGATGCTTACATGACCCAACGATGACACAGATTCAGTTGGTAATGGAGGTTGGCAATAGTTTGGAAGATGGCAGTAGGAATTCAGTGCAATAGAATGTGCTAGTGGCAGCTTGCTGCAAAATTAAATGCCCTGGTGCCTGTACTGATATGATCCAAGAGGCACAGTGCAAAGGCACAAGCTGATCTTAGCAACACCAAGGTTTGGACTGATGCAGTCATTTAGTGGCATCATTTCTGTTTGGCTCGAGGCTGTTTGCTGTTCACTGGAAGGACTTCAGCATTTATTAGAACAATCCTGCATTTAACTAGCAGAAAAACGCCTCAGCTGTTAAAAGAATGAAACTTCTAAACCCATGCTACTATGACTCAGAATCATTTCATCACTAGCTGGGCATTTAGAGTTCTCTGATGTGTGCATTATTGGCATCATAGAATCATCCTGATTATCAGTGTCTACTTGGCTCATTTATCTGTGAATATAAATCTGTGTGCTTATGCTGAGTACTTACTGAGCATTCAGGAATATTTCAGTGCATAAAATTTGGCCAATCGTTTTGTAAGGTTAAAAGATCACTTCAAAATGAGTAGCCTACTTCACCAAACCATCATTTTAAAAATAAAAAATAATGTAAATTTCTGATTAACTTGAAATATTCACTGGTCAGAAGCTTTCCAAACTGTGGACTACAAGCTTTATTCAGATGTTTATGCCGTGCCCATCTATCTGAGGACTGGCTATAATTTAAGGGCAGGATGACTTACAGAGGGCTCACATGATCTGCATCCCCACATGCCTGTTGCACAGTGGGAATGGCTCAGTTATGTTGCTGCTTCTTAATCAATTCATGTTGCTGCAGTAAGGAAAAGAAATGCTGTGTTGGCTTCTGCCAGTTTGTACAGTATGGAAGTTGAGGCGCTCCTTCACAAGCAACTTAGAAGACCACATGTTGAAGCAGCAATATGGGAGAAAACGTTTGGGTGAGCAGTTAGGTGACTCGTGATGCTTGGCTTCAATCACCATCTGTGAGTCAGGTGTATGTTGAATAGAATTTCCTACAAGAACGCGACATCCAAGATCCCCGGTCTAGGATATCTTTTTTCATTCTTGATACTAAAAATCCCCAAACAAATAAAACCAAGCTCCACCTCCTCAACCATCGACAAGAATAAAACACCCCCAGCCTTTTCAATAATAATTTATTGCCATAAGATGGTTACTAATTATTTCAAACTAATATCATCCCAGAGTGGAGGAAAAAACTAACTGATCCCAGCAGTGGGCCTAGGGAAGTACCAGTAAGATAACAGACACTGACTTTGGCATCTGCAGAGTTCTTTCTCTTACAGATTCTCACTCCTCTCCCTCATATCATTGCATAACACAGTGGTGCTACCAATGTCATTGACAGTCTCAGTTTTGTCCAGTGGCGGGTCCATCTTGGAGCCAACAGGAACTGCCTCTGTCCAATATGGGGGAAGCTTCTGGCATCTTCTCACAGAAGCTACTCCTGTAGTACCTCCAGCACCAAAACTTTGCCATGCAAACCCAGTCTATTATCAGCTGTACCTGTGTATGTCTCTGGTTTATTGGTACCCAGTGGTAATTCAAAGATGTCAACTCTACTTCTCAAGGATGCTGCTGGTTCACAGGCCTAGCTCCTAGGCTCACAGTCTGCAGATTTTCTGGCAGTATTTTTCAGCAAATGTTTTCTCCTGTTCAGTAATCTTCCTTTTTAACCTGGTTACCTGATGGCTGCTTCCATCAAGGGTTAACATAAAAAGCAAAAGTAAACATGTAAGGGAACCCCCAGATAGTCCTATGCAACAGCTCTAATAAAAGAGGAACATCTTCAGTTTCTGAGATTTTTTTCTTCTTTTAAAATAGAACAAAATGAAAAGGTTGCGAAGGAAATTTGCTTTGAATGTAAGCATCCTTTAGTTGAGGTTAATGTAGTCTTTGAAGAAACATAAGAAGCTGAAGACGATGCAAATTAAGTGTCTTTTTCTGAAAATGCTTTCATCAAAAGGAATAAACTGAGAGAGCGCTGTTTCTGACCATGAGCTCTGAAATGGACAACAAGGAATATTTACAGCTCAGGTGTGGTTTAGCATGGAAGAAAAAAAGTCATTAAATGTTACCTACGGTGGTGAAAATTCTTCACCCTCCTTTTTATTAGTCTTTAGGCAGTTTGCTGTTTGTGACCCTGAGGGCACCATATCAATGTTCAAATCACCAACACTGATGCAAAATTTAAAAAGATTGGTGGGGAAAAGATAAATAATACTCAATATAATTTACAGCATTATCCATCACACTATCAAATGTTAGCATTTATCTTTTCTGTTTTGACATGTTTTCCTGAGTGCAAAAGGCAAGTCACACATTCTGCAAACTACTCAGTCTTCTAGATTATGAAAAATAATCATTCTGGACAATCTGCTTCTGTTCCCTTTCTTGAAGCCCCTAAAGAATATTAGAAAGTGGAGGCCCGAGAGCAATTCTACATCCCAAACTGTGCCCTCAGAGACTTAATGGTAAAGTGACAAAAAGCTGGTAAAATTTCTGATCCTTTGAAGGAAAAGAAAGTTTTATCACTGAACTGACTGCAAATCTAGAAACTCAATTTCTAAAATATTATGTTTAAATGAAAACACCAACCCACAGCTCTCTATCGGTTTCTTTTGCTGCAGAGAGGGAATTGGCAGTGTGCTCAGAAACATCTTTTTCCATTTATTGTATTTCCTCTGGAAAGCAATTATTTTGGTATTCTTTATACCTGAGGTATCTGAATCTGAAAACCTCTACAAAAAATGGGTAGCAAATGTAGACAAATAAGAAGATGAGACATGAAAACAGAGCAACCACTCATTCATTGGTTACTGATGGTGACAGTAGGGTAGGATCTGAATAACAGATGGCACAGTGACCTGCAGCGATGTCAGACAAGTGACAGGCCAACATATCTAGAGAATACACCATTCAAGAATATTAGAAGACAGAGAACTGACTAGCCTACAGTAGGTTTCTTCAAGGCCATTTACACTACCTGTTAAGATTTCTCTAATTAATTGAAATGTACTAATTTTGTACATGTGCTTTCCAAGACAGATGTGTGCCTGCCTGCAGTTATGTATTTATGTGCAACAAAATGACCTGAAAATATCTTTTTTTCTATGAAACAATTTAGTAAGTATTTAATTCCTATCAAGAAGTGAGATAAACAGTAATAAATCAGAAGTTCAGGTGTGCTTAAATGATACTGTGATTTTGGTCAAGTACAACATTATTGGCTTTTGATTCAAAGAAAGATATCTTGTACATTAAATGTTTAGAAGTAGCAGCTAACTGTAGCTCAGGCACCAAACTGACAAGTTAAGGTCAGTTAAGTTAAGGTTGCGTAAATCTCCATTTCGCAGCCCAGAAAGCCAACCATATCCTGGGATGCACCAAAAGGAGTGTGAACAGCAGGTCAAAGGAGGTAATCCTCCCCCTCTATTCTGCTCTCGTGAGACCTCCCTTGGAGTATTGTGTGCAGTTCTGGTGTCCTCAACATCAAAAGGTCATGGAACTGTTGGAACAAGTCCAGAGGGTCATGAGGATGATCAGGGAACTGGAGCACCTCCCATATGAAAACAGGCTGAGAAAGTTGGGCCTGTTGAGCCTGGAGAAGAGAAGGCTGCGTGGAGATCCCAGAGCAGCCTTCCAGTATTTGAATGGGGGTCTATAAGGATGCTGGGGAGGGACTCTTCATTAGGGACTGTAGAGAGAGGACAAGGGGTAATGGGTTCAAACTTAAAGAGGGGAAGTTTAGCTTGGATATAAGCAAGAACTTCTTTACTGTTAGGAGTGGTGAGGCACTGGAATGGGTTGCCCAGGGAAGCTGTGAATGCTCCATCGCTGGCGGTGTTCAAGGCCTGGTTGGACAGAGCCTTGGGTGTCATGGTTTAGTGGGAGGCATCCCTGCCCATGGCAGGGGGGTTGGAACTAGATAATCTTAAGGTCCTTTCCAATCCTAACTATTCTATGATTCTATGACTCTATTTATTTGGTGTTTAAATGATATAACTGCCTTTTAGTGATCAAATTTCTGTTACTGAAATAGATGCAATTTTGTTACCCAGAAGTTGCCATTTCTTTTCTTAAATTTCCTCTATCTCTGTTAACTGAAATTTTGGTCCTTCTGGGATTTACATGCCCACTGCAGTCGCACTGTTTGCAAACTGACTGGTAACCTTTGTAAATCCTCAAGTCTGTATGACACCAATGCTTTGTCAGTAGAAACCTATCAGGATTCCAAATGTACACATTTGCCATCTGGATAAATACCTGAGCAACTTGGTCTAATCCCATAGCTCAGCCTTGTTTGAACAGCAGGTTGGATTAGAAACTTCCAGAGATCACTTCCAACCTAGGTTATTTCATAATCACATGGGTTCCCATGTCTGCGTTCAGACCCTTGTTCTAAGGAATTTCAAATAGAGTACCTGCAGGAGGAAGAAAAGGAGTGTCCACAGATAACAGATGAAGTATTTGTCTGTATTATGGAAACTCAGATTCAGATCACATAAGTATTGCATCTGAAAGGAGGGTGTGTGTAACTATATCCTTCTTGAAAGGCTAATATTTACATTGAGAGTGGAAGTAACATAGAACATTAAGCTGATCAGACAACTCGATGAGCCAAGTAATTATTTAATAGAAAAATCAATGAGTCTCTTCTCTAGTTTATCAGTTTACCTGGGACACACAACGCAGAGACCTGTTTTGGGAACAGGCACTTAAACCATTTTTCCAAGGAACAATAACTTTGTATAGTTGACAGCACCCATATCCAATAGCCTTTTTTGTGCTTGCAATAGAAGGGGCATCTGTAACACATTTGACAGTAATCAGAAGTTTCCTTTTTGAGTATAAGCTTCTTCCCAAACTGCATTCATAAAGGGATAAGTCTTTGTGGATATGGTGTGATGATACCCTTTCTACTCTGCTACCATCCCGTTGTAGGCCTCCATAGGAAGACCATTGATTTTTCCTGCAGGATTGCATTGGAGAACAAGGGTATTACTTAGCTGACCTATTTTTAAAGCAATCATTCTTTGAAAACACATCTGCATAAAAAAAAGGTAGAATTTCGTTTCAGAAAAAAGAACTAATTCTGTATTAGCTAAAACATTAATTTTAGCAGTCTGCCATCCCATAATGTTAGTTCAAGACAACTTTTGGAGTTTCAAGTAAAGCAAATCCCAGAAATTCTAGACAATCATTCTAAACTCTAGTAGAAGTATGAGTGTGAAGAATGTAAACAACTTCCCAAACTGCTCAGGCACAAGGTAAAGGTTTGATGGCCAGTGTTTACATTGAAAGTGGAAACACCATAGATCATTAAAGCCAATCAGTCAAAATGACAAACCAGGAAAGAATTTAACATAAAAATTGACTGTGATTCTTCTCTAATTTCTAAAGCAATCCTGGGACAGACACAGGTTTTTGTGTCCCTCTGAGAGGTCTATATGTGCTTTCACTACTCAACTTCCAGCCAAGGAGAAGGAACAGGACTTGGCTATCTATGGAAGAGGACTTGGCTATTTATGTTATGTTTATTTGGTTCCTGTATGTTTTCTTTGGTTCCTATATTCCTTTATTTGGTTCCTATATCCACACTTGCCTGTGGCAGTTGGTGTGACTGATCATGTCAGCTTCCTCTCTGTGTGTCTATGTGTTTGTCTCCGGGACATGTGCACAGCTTCCTTACTGGTTGAACCTGCAAAAGGGAAAGGAGCATCCTCCCTAAGGTACCAGGCTCTGCACCAGGAGGAACCTGGTCTTGAGAGGCTAGAGGAGGTGGCCGCAGTTCTTACTTCCACTCTATATCTGGTCCAAAGAACTAAGCAATGCAACTAAAAGAGTAATTAAGCTTGATGTGGTGTTTTGTCAGCCATATGGAGTGTGGTGATGCTGGTTAAGAGTTAGAAATGGAGGATGAGGGAGATATGAGTTTACATGTCCCCTTTCTGGTACACGATTTTCCATGCTGCTCATGAATATTGACTGTGCAGATCTATTTTCCAGCTCTTTTCCTCAAGTATCTGAGAAACATTACTCTTTCTGGATAAAAGGCTCTCTAAAGCAATCTGCAATACTGGAACTCACACTGAAAGGGATGGTGATGAGAAGCAGTAATTGTGACTATGAAAGAAAGAAAATGTACGTTCTGATTTTTATTATTTTTGCACGAGGCTTTTATTCCCATATTTTTTTCCCTCTTTATTTTTGTGGAAGGCAAGAAAGCACCCTCCTTGTAGCAATATTCAGCAATGTGTTGCAATGGTGTGTCCAAATCAATGATAGAGCAATAGTTTAGAAAGAGGAAGTTGCAAATTTTCTGCTATGTTTGTGTGTGTTAGAGTCAAAACCCTTGTGTTATGCCATAAATATGTACAAGAGAGATCTGGATTGATCTGATTAATTCACCACAGAAATATCAGGTTTGCAATGGACTACGGTGATTTTTTTTCTCATCTTCACTCTGCTTCATTATTATTATTATCTTGTCCTTCAGGTCAGCAGTATAGAAGACATAAATGCTCTGATTTATCTCAAAAGTAAAATCATGAGAGATTCAAAAGAATGCAATGAAGAAATTGGAGAAAATCCTCTTTGCTTGAGGAAGAAATATGACATTTCTTAAGATTTTTGATTAGAACTAGAGACAATAAAAATAAATAGCATTTTATCTGAAGGGCAATGTGTGCTTTCATCTGAATATCATGAGGCTAGAAGAATGTTGTTGTGGCTTAAGCCTCACCCAGGCTAATAACTCACAAAGTTTTACTCACTCACTCACTCCCCTCTCTTTTTTCCCCCAGTCTCAGGGGGATGGGGAGGAGAATCGAAAAAAAAAAAATGCAACTCAGACAGGTTGAGATAAGAACAGTTCAGTAGCTGAGGTATAACACAAATCACTACTGCTACCACCAGTAATAATACAAGAGAAATACAAGGAAAAAGAATACAACTGC
>JARCZZ010024261.1:2412-32489 GCA_030323915.1 Brotogeris chrysoptera | reverse complement strand
CTTCAGATACTGGAAGGCTGCTATGAGGTCTCCACGCAGCCTTCTCTTCTCCAGGATGAACAGACCCAACTTTCTCAGTCTATCTTCAGACGGGAGGTGCTCCAGCCCCCTGATCATCCTCGGGGCCCTCCTCTGGACTTGTTCCAACAGTTCCATGTCCTTTTTATGTTGTTATGTTGTCTTAGAGATAAGGATGTCATGTGAGACAGTGTCGAACGCTTTGATCAAGTCCAGGTAGATGCCGTCAACTGCTCTACCCCTTTCCATCAATTCCGTAGCCCCATCATAGAAGGCCACCAGATAGGTCAGACAGGATTTCCCCTTAGTGAAGCCGTGCTGGCTCTCACCAACTACCTTGTTGTTTTTCATGTGCCTCAGCATGCCTTCCAGGAGAATCTGCTCCAAGATTTTGCCATGCACAGAGGTGAGATTGACTGGATGTAGTTTCCTGGCTCATCCATTTTCCCCTTCTTGAAAATGTGGTTATATTTCCCTTTTTCCAGTCGTCAGGAACTTCACCTGACTGCCATGATTTTTCAAATACGATGGAGAGTAGCTTAGCAACTTCATTTGCCAGCTCCTTCAGGACCCACAGATGGATTTCATCAGGTCCCATGAAGTTGCATATGTTCAGTCTCCTAAAATGGTCTTGAACCAGATGCTCTCCTAAAGTGGGCCTAAACCCTTCATTCTCACAGTGCCTGAGTCTGCCTTCCACGACTTGAGTGATGTGGTCAGAGCAGTTGCTGGTGAAGACTGAGCAAAGAAGTCATTAAGAACCTCTGCCTTCTCCAAATCCAGTTTAGCCAGTTTTCCCGATAACTTCTGAAGAAGGTCCACGTTGTCCTTAGTCTGTCTTTTATTTGCAATGAACCTATAGAATCCCTTCCTGCTATCTTTAACATCCCCAGCCAAGTTTAATTGTAAGTGGGCCTTAGCTTTCCTAACCTAGTCCCTAGCTTCCCAGACAACATCCCTGTATTCTTCCCAGGCTGCCTGTCCCTGCTTCCACCTTTTATAAACCACTTTTTTCCTTTGAATTTTCCTCAGCAGCTCCTTATCCATCCAAGGATGTCCCCTGGCCCTCCTGCTGCACTTCCTTCTAGTAGGGATTTATTGCTCCTGAGCTTGCAGCAGGTGATCCTTGAATATCAACCAAGAGTCTTGGGCCCCCCTGCCCTCTAGGGCTAGATCCCATGAAATCTTACTGAGCAGGTTCCTGAAGAGGCCAAAGTCTGCTCTCTTGAAGTCCAGGGCAGTGAGCTTGCTGCACACTCTTCTCACTCTCCTGAGGATCTCAAATTCAATCATCCCATGATCGCTGCAATCAAGGCTGCCCTGGAGCATCACATTTCTAACCAGCTCTTCCCTGTTGGTGAGGACAAAGTCAAGCATAGCACCTCTCCTTGTCGGCTCCTCTGTTACTTGCAGAAGGAAGTTGTCTTCCACACAATTGAGGAAAAATGTCTTAATCCTGAAAAAGAAATTAGATTTAAGAGGCCAGGTTCAAACCTGCAGAACAATATATCTGATAAACGTTCAGATTTTACAGCTGAAAGGACTGCAAGAGAGCTTCTTTATTGCCAGCCACGAACACTTCACAGCACGAACTTGCAACTCCCATCAATAGCAAATCATCCCCTGGCAATTTTATCCATGCCAATTAAAAATATGCTTCTGACAGCAAAAATACATGAAAGAAACCTGGAGCCACTTGTGAGGCTAGCAAGCATCCACCTTCCAGCTTCTCTGCATCAGCTTACCAAAGTCTCCAAAAGTGCTTTGCAAGAGAGCAGAATCTTCTTGAGATGCCACCGGTGCAGAACCAAGACATACCTGGATTAGACCACCAGAAAGGAAGTAAGTAACCTTTAAAGTAACAGAAACTAGCATTGCACCAGCAACCCTGTGTTTCTCAAATGGGAAGTTATTTCAGACTACAAGCTTGTTTTTAAGATATCATATCTCCAACATTACTGCACTGGGAAGGAATGGTTAGAAATCAAAATACTTTTTTTCTTTTTTTTTATCATCTTCTGTGCTTTAATGCGATGAGAGAGGACTCAACATTAACAACTGCAGAGCTGAGATAAACGATACATTCTGGACCATATAAGATGATAGTTACATACAACACCAAGAGGCCAGTAGTGTAATGTAACTTTTCATTTTTTCACACACTGAGACAACCTAAGTTTTACTCACCTGAATTGAGAGACCAAAAACTCTGTAGAACATGAAGAAACACTGTATTTCTCACTCAAGGGCTATTATATTCCACATATGAATGTAAAGAGAAATTATCATAATCTTCTTCACTAAAATAAGTCTTCAGATCCATAAACACTTGCATGATGATGGAAGACCCGTGCTCTTGCCTCTGCCAAAGCAGAAAGCAAATATGGACATGCTACATTTGACAGAATTAGAGGAAAAGTCACATATCCTGTATTGTGGCAGTTGCTCTTTCTGGCTCAAGAATAGGGAAGCGAACCAGAGAAGAGTATACAGAATCTAATTTGATCTCCAAACATTTGAAAACTGTGGGATAGAGCAGTTCAGCTAGATTACACAGAAAAGTGTAGACATAGGATATGGCGCTTACTAAATATGCTCAAATGTTTCATAACTGTTCCTGAAGCTTTGAAAAACTTTCCATTGTGGGAAAGCCATCTGGTGGGTCATCCACAGCTGCTCAATGAGAAATTCTTTATAAATGTGATGAGAAATTCTTTATAAATGTGAAAGTTATGGACTGCCCTAAAAGCCTGACTGATGAAGAACCAAAAGATACATCTGCTGAAAGGGCTAAGTCCCAGACCTTTATCATTTTCGGTTCAGACAAGAACCACCGGGAGAACAGGGAGATACCCCAGAAAGTTTTTGACAGGTTTCAGAAAGCCAACAAGCAGTGGGAAAATGCTGTGGAAGGGACAGCCTTCTCAAACTCTGAGCATGGATGACATTTCCACACACATACTGTGGTCATGCTATAAACCTCAAGAACTGTCTTGGGAACAAGATGAGAAAAGAGTGCCTTTATATGCAACACAAAGTGCTCAAAACCTCATGTTTAAGTACACAACAGCAATAAAGGGAGACCTAGGAATACATGTAAAAATGCTCTAGTAAGTTTTGTTTAACATTTATTGAAGATATTCAAAATAGAATTCACTGGGTTTCAGTTTATAATGTTTTCTGTACTGTATGGTGCTTTAAAAATTGTCTGGAAACTATTAACACCAGCTTTTCTGAGCTGCATCCTCAACCCCTTGAAATGTGAAGCTTTGGGTGCCCCTGAAGAGCCAGGACACTAAACAGTACCTCAGTTAAAAGTTAAAAGTGAGTGACAGGAAAATGGGAATTTAAGGACCTGAACAAAACATTGCCTGCATTGTTATATTAGCATAGCTTAGTTTGGCAAAATCACATAGATATTTAAACAGGAAATACCTCAAATCTGCTAGCCTAGATCTTGGTGTCCTTAATGTTTCTTTGTAGATTATGCTACATTAGCTGAAGTTCAGCGTTACTGCAAATGACATCCTGATTTCCCTTCCAGCCCTCCTTAAATTGCCTTCCTCGATCACTACCAAAACCATCAATTATCACTGGACTGTTGTGGAATCATGGAATCATCAAATGGCGGAGACATTACAGATCTAGTTCCACCCCCCCATGCCACTAGACCAGGTTGCTCAAAGCCCCATCCAACCTGGCCTTGAACATTTCCAAGGATGGGTCAGCCACAGCTTCTCTGGGCAACCTGTTCTGTGTCCCACCACCCTCGCAGTAAAGAACTTTTTCCAAAAGTCTAATCTAAATCTACTGTCTTTCAGCTTAAAAACATGCTTCCTACTTCTATCACTACATGCCCCTGTAAAAAGTCCCTCTCTATCTTTCATGTTGGCCCTCTTTAGGCACTGGAAGGCTTCTAAAAGGGTCTCCCTGGAGCCTTCTCTTCTCCAGGGTGAACAGGTCCAGCTCTCTCAGCCTGCCTTCATAGTAGAGGAGCTCTAGCCCTCTGAGCATCATTGTGGACTCTTCTGGACTCAGTCCAGTAGGTTCATGTCCACCTATGTTAAATTAATCCTCTATTTGCAGAACTTCTTCCATTCAAGCTTTGTGCTGAGGTGCCACATCTAGGGCTCTGACTTGATATAAGTTGTTAATAGTTTCTGCTTAAAAGCTCTTAGACCCTTTACTTCAAAGTGGAAACTCTCATTCCTCATCTTGAATACTGCAGTTCCTTCCCTTTCCTTTAACAAAATCAATCACATCTCTCTAGAAAGCTGTTGTCCTTTCTCCTAGCTTTTCTATGTCTATTTTGTATTTAAGCTTTCTCTCTGCTCTGTGATGAGCTCCTGAATAAATATTCACAAAATTAACCTTGGTATCTTCCTTCCTGTCTGTTTTCCCATTGCCTCAACATTGCTAACAGCTGAAAGTCCTGTTCTGTACTTGTGGATGCGCTTGGGAGTTTTGTTACAAGCCTGAACAGGAGCAAGAGAAAACCTCTCTTATGAAATGCTGGGATAGTGTTATAAACGTTAGCTGATGTGGTTGCCATGTCACCAGTGCATTTGGTTGCATACTGTTTCTCTTTCTTCTAATGGAAAAAACAAATGAGTAAAAGCTGTTTTGAATGAGTAGGGATTTTTTGTTAAACTGTGCAATTCAGTTTTAAGAATGACTGGAAGCAGACAGTGGAAACTAGTCTGAATCATAACCTTAAAACTGAACACCTCTTGTCCCTGAAATTCAAGGTTGAAGGAAAAGTTTAAGCTTCAAATCTCCTTGGGTTTTGATTCTGGGCTGGATTCAAAACCAGAGAGGGCTTATTTTTCCAAATGCAATTTGATGTGGCCTGGGATAGCATAAATCTCACAGAAACATATGGGAAGAGTTTTGCTGATAGAAAGAATATGATTTTTTTTTTTCTTGAGAAAGCACAGCATTATAAAGTTAATGCATATTTTTTTCTGAAATCATTGCCACTCTGACATTAAAAATTTGAGCTGTTAGTTCAGAAGAAGAGCAAAGTAACTCCGAAAAATTCTTTTCATCCCAATTATATCTTTTTATTTTTATTTCTAAGAGCAAATTGCTGATGCATATACGTCCAGAAAAGCCATCTTTAAAGACAGATGTTTGCTTTCTATCCTTTTGTCAGGTTTCACTTCATACCCATAGCAACTTATTTTCCATAATAACCTCTGGTGTGGAGCCTTGATAACAACTTTGGTAAGCTCCACTTTTTTTTCGCCAGGGAAATCCTTTACCTGTGTGCCTATTGACATGATCACTGACACCCTCCAAGTGCTTGAGCAGCCTACTGGGACAGGACTTCCCTCTGAAGAAGCCATGCACCTTTCCTAAAGGGCCATATTTTATTTTATAGTCTAAACTATCTAACCTGACTTAACAGTCTGCAATTATTCCTGAGACTTTCCAACCAGACTGCTGCATTAAACAATTATGTCTAATCTCCATAATGCTCATTCTCAGTGTTTTATTCATATCCGAGAGACGGATAAATTATGCAAGTTTCTCAAAACTGTGGCTCTTGCTTAAAATTATTTTTATATGCTAAAAAGACAAAGGGAATCCAGCTCCAAGTGATCACACCTACCTAATTTCATTGCTAGGCAAAGAAAACAAAACCAAAATAAACCTCAGGTGCATTACAGGCTTACAATTAAAATGCAATTAGCAGCATGATATGAACTCATCATTCCAAACAAGTTTCTCACCTTACATATACAGCCCCCATATTTCTGTAAGAGATAGACTGGTTTTCTACTTTAAGTCCCAGTTAAGTCATTGCTTTTTCTTTCCCCCTCCATTGTTTTTCCTTCACTCACCAATTTTTCTCTGCCTTCCAAATCTCTTACTTTCTCCTTTTCTGCCCACTAAAACCCAGCAAAAATACTAAATGATAACATTTAATAACATATTTCCCTCTGCTGCTAAATGAAATCTACTCTCCGCTTTAATTTGAAAACCAAATTGCTGAGAAAAACTAGTCAATTGTTGAGAAAATACTATCCTTTCAATGGCAGTAAGAAAAGACCCCAAGCAATATGGGAAAGTACTTAAAATCTGAAGTTCTTACAAAAGCACCTAATTTAAGGTAAGAAACATGTGATGTTCTAAATTTCCAAAGAAAGAGATCTAACACTGGACAAACAATCATGCACACATACTTAAATAGCTTATAGTTAAGTTATGTGAATCAATACTCTTAACAGCTTGGCCAAACTACCCTGCCTGGCAAAAATAACGATGTGATATCCAAGCCTGTCTTTTGGGGGTTCAGTTCATGGTATTTATCAGTCTTGACATTTCACCCCCACCATGCAGTAGAAAGGTTATTAAGAGCACAGCACAAATAGCCTGTATTCCCAAGAGCATATTTTAATCAGAAAGAAAAACAGTAACTGTAGACTCTAATAAGAAAGGCGCTCTGTATGAGGGAAATATCAGAAATCACATGGAAGAGTTTTGCTCCTGCCTGCTGCCAGGCAGGCTCTCTGATGTAATAGGTAATGGACCACCACCTGCTGCCAGCTGGAGTTGCCCTGTGGATCCATGCATGCAGGCTCAGAGGAGACATGATCCCTTCTCACTTAGGTCCCATCATCTGCCTTTCCTCCAGAAACAAAAGAAAAAGAGGAACCAACAACTCTGATACTCTTGGGGTTTTACTCCCTTAATTTTCTTAATAAACACTACTGGAAATGTACCTTCCATTCCTGCTCCTCCTCTGATGTACTTCTTTAATGTCTTCTTACTTTATTTTGAACGCCACAAACTGAAGGATCAGCATCACTCCATACTAATTAATTGCTCCTAAGGAAAAATTAGCCAGTATGTGACCCTCCACTGCTGTTGACTACTTCTATGCTCAGGTGGTGTGAGTGAGTCAGACTCACATCCCAGCCACTCCTATCTCTTTCCATGGTGTCCCTGCCCAGCAACTTCATCTGGCTGTCTTGTGCCTTGCCCCTGTGTGCCCAGGTAGCCAGGCATCCACTCGAGATGGCAGTTCAAGTGGGGCTCTTCATACAGCACAAACTTGCAGCCTCAGACGGGCACAGAGAGGTGCTGGGGAGCTCTCACCATACAAGTGAGTTCACAAAAAGCAGAAGTGAGTAAGAGGTCAGGATGTGGAGAAGTATCCTCAACCTCTTCAATTAGGTTGAACCTTAATGTCCTGCACTGAAGCCACAGTAGCATGCAGAGGTGTATTAACCCCTCTGTAAACAGAACAAGAGGCAGATACAATAGGTAGTAGAGAAGCTCAGCCAAAACCTATACAAAAGCCAGTGCTTTTGAACAGGGAAGGTTGTGGCAGAACTACAGGAGCCAGTTGTGTACCCAGGCAAATGGAGCAGAAACCTTAAGAGCCAGGTCCCAAGCACTTCTTAAGGCCGGTCATGTGCCATGTCTTCTCCCGTTGCACTGTTGCATGGACTTCAGACTCTTGCACTTGAAACACCCTTCAGCCTCAAAATCATCCCCAAAATGACCATGGCCATACAAACAGCAAGGGGTGGAAGGGTACATGCTATCAAGTTTTTTGCAAGCCAGCTAAAACACAAAAAAGAGAAGCAGTTGAAGAGATTACAGATTTTTATCCAATTTTCTGCCATAATAAGGGTTTTGGAAATATGAGGAGTTGAGTCCTCAGCTGCTGAAGTTCATAATCTGGTACATTAACTTCAATCTCCCTTATTAATCTCTTCACTCGCATCAGTTCTAGAGCCAAGTACTTCAACAAAGATGGAGAAGGGAGAGCCCAGAGGTTACGCTCTGAATCCTAGCGTGAAGGACGGATCTTCTCCTCCCATATTTGACAACAGCTTCAATATTTCCCAGCACAGCTGACTGGAAAAAACGAGTTCTGCACATCTGCAGTTTTGTCACTCTATTATTTATTTTAAATTTTGTGAGGTTTTAGTATTCTGCAGCTGAGAAAGATCCTTATTTATTGTTGAAAATCTCACATTTCTAAGTGCACCTCATCATCAGAGGGGATCTGGTCTGGACTCGTGGACACATGGCACTCTCTATTCATGATGCAGCCTATATTATCCTGTAAGTAGTTACACACTTCTTATTGCTGAAATTCTTGAAACATTTCTCTGCGGTGGTTTCTGCTGCAGTCTCTCAGCTCTGAACGCTGTGAAGTATATACCAACAGAGCTGACAGCCTTGAAAAGCTCTGTGTTACCTAGCAGCAGAACAAAAGCTATAAAGAATGTGCCTATGAAGTAGCAGTGTCGCTATCACTGCTTGACTGGAGATTATGATGAGATTGCTTTACCGTAAGCCCAATCAGTGCCCAGCAAAAACGAAAAACAGTGTTGTAATAAATCAGCTTGAACTCCACTCCCCAGGTATTCAGTGACATTATGATGAATTTCTCCATTCATGTGCAATCCGCTTTTCTCTTTGCTAAAGTTTCTCCAGCATATTTTCTAGTCCAAAGTCATGGTCATCAATATTCAATTAATTTAATTGAGGATAGTTAAGATAACCTGGGGATGTTATTTAGCTATAGAGCACCAGTCATTAAAAACAAAGCCCTGCTAGAGTGGCCATAGGTCAATCATTACTCAGGTAAAAAATTCAATACAGAATTCAGTGGGTTTCTTCCTTTGCCTGATGCATTTTCACATCAGCCCTCTGCATAACCCTACAACAGTTACATCATGCATTGTTTACATTTGACTGAAGTGTGGTAACATTTAAACTAGAAAAAAGGCTACAGTTTTTAGTCTTTCATAGCATCTTACACAAAATATTCTCTATCAGGACATTTTGCCTATGTAGTGTATAAAAAATGTATAATGTGAATGTGTACTATAAATATTTATACCATATTCACTTAACCTCAATCCATCATATATATTCAGCTTTAACTGTGTAAGCTTTCAGGGTGAAATATAGCTTCCAGGGTAACTTTTCCATAGTCCATACCTGTTACAGGATTGTTCTTTTCTCTGTTTTTCCTCTGCACCCCATAGGGAAAGAACACAGGGATCAAACCCAGCATTTATAATTCCAAAGCCTTATTTATTCTTAAAAGCCTAATTTGTCGATAACTGCACGCTAATCCTTCCTAAATTACAGACAAACAAAACAGTGTTACTGATTTCAATACCATGAGGCATTATCCAAACTCTGTTGGAGGTATTCCTGGAGGTTTTCATATCTTCAATAGATTTTGATGGTATCTTTGGCTGCACTCTAGCTGATCTCCTTACGTATTGATTACTGCTCTCCCAAATTAGATCACTGTTATAATACTTTCAATTATAGGGGTTTAAAATTAATTAGTTGCATTTAAACTTCTTCATTCTTGAGGCTTCATTAAACAAATGGATAGAGCTGATTTCCAGATAGCCTTAGAGAATGGGTGTACTGCCTTGCTTACATAGGCAGGGATCGTTGCATTTGTACTACTCTTGTTTCTCAGACTGCTCAGCCTTTGCCTAGCATGTATAGGTATTCTCTCTTGATAACAATCGTCACAGAATTGTAGAATCATAGAATAGTTAGAGTTGAAAAGGACCTTAAGATCATCTAGTTCCAACCCCCCTGCCATGGCCAGGGACATCTCCCACTAAACCATGTCACCCAAGGCTCTGTCCACCCTGGCCTTGAACACCACCAGGGGTGGAGCATTCACAACTTCCCTGGACAACACATTCCAGTGCCTCACCATTCTCGCAATAAAGAACTTACTCCTTATATCTGATCTAAACTTCCCCTGTTTAAGTTTTAACCTATTACCCTTTGTTCTACCACTACAGTCCCTAATGAAGAGTCCCTCCCCAGCATCCCTATAGGCCCCCTTCAGATACTGGAGGGGTATTTCACGTACTGGATGAGGTCTCCACGCAGCCTTCTCTTCTCCAGGCTGAGCAGCCACAACTTTCTCATCTTATCTTCATAAGGGAGGGGCTGCAGTCCCCTGATCATCCTCATGGCCCTCCTCTGCATTTGTTCCAACAGTACCATGTCCTTTTTATGTTGAGGACACCAGAACTGTACACAATACTCCAAGTGAGGTCTTTTACCTCAGACAGTTTATTTTTCAGTTTCTTACCAAACCCCACATTTTGATATATAAAAGATCTCGAAATAACACAGTTGCTCAATAATATACCTATGAAAATAAATGTTTAGCTCAGTTGAATATGGGATGGATGCAAATGCACTCACAGAATAAACAATTTAATTTTTCTCCGTAAGAATGACCTTGCAAAACCAACTTTGTTCCAAGCAGTAATAACTGACTCATCATTATGACTGGTTCAAAATGAAAAGTATCTCTGATCATTCAAGTCATGGAAGGAAATATCTTGGTAACAAGCCAGTCAGTTCCACTCAAGGTCATCCAGTCGGGCAATGCTATTTTTGGTAGCTAAGCAAAGCCAAACCACAATAATTTTCAAAGGAAGGAGACATGAAAATTTTTGAAAGGTACGAACTGTAAAGGAAAACCAAGTCACCCAGTTTGCAGGTAAGGAAGTTGAGCATGGTGCAGTCTGCTGGGGTTTGGAGGGTGCCTCCTTCATTTGCCCAGTGACATAAAAATTAATGAAGAGGAAGGATGGATTATAAAAATGTGATCCAACTGTTTAGGAATTTCTCCCTTTATCAGCTCTATTAATTGCATTTCTTTTTAAGGGAAGGTATCAAGCGGGGACATTACAAAATATTATAATTGCAGTACACAGCATGAGATGAAAAAGTCTGGGTTTTTTTGGAGGTAAGCAATTGCAGGATTGTTTACCTGTCACTGAGTGGGCTCTCCATCCTACAGGCTTTCCAAGCACACTATGTGGCACAAGTGGCTCTTTGTGGCACAGTCAGGGCCATAAGAATATTTCCCAGCCTCCCAGGATCTGTCTGGCATGCAGGTGCCTATGGTCACCTCATTTGTGTATGGTGGGGCCTTGCCCTGCCGGGAAGCCCTGTCAGCCTCATTCACCACCAACTCCCGTCACACTCCTCCTAGCCAGAGCCTGACAGATGTCTCTTACAACAGAGTGATGTCCAAGAAAAAAGTAGTATCTATTTTACATATGCTATTTCTGGACCAGAGACGTTCAGACTTGGAAGAGAGCAGGCTCAAAGGGATGTCTGCATTCCCACCACAAGCATACGGTGCTATTCTTCACAGCACTGGAGAACAAGAGCAGTAGGAAATAAGCGCTGCAGCACTATATTGACAAGATGAAACTGTATTCATGATAGACAGGGAAGATGCTATCTGAAGCCTGAGGGTTTCCACTACAAAGCTGGTGTTAAGATTATGTTGATCGGATGGTTTTCTACACAGAGAAAAAAAGAAGACAATCAAGTAGATTAGCAGAGGGATGGAGGAAAAAGGCAGTTCATGCCTGGAAAATGCACGGTAAACCATAGAACTCATTATAAATTGTATCTATGTGTACATTTGCTAAGCCAGCTGTGTATAATCTTTTAGATATGCTTTAGGGTTGTTTTGCACCAATAATTCTTTAAACATTATTCTGATTTTACACTGAAAGTCTGTCCCTTCAGTGTTCTGAAGACCACCATCTCTTTGACAAAACCATATTAAATAAATAACTCACTGCTTTGCCGTTTTGGTTTAAGGAGAATGAAAACTATATTCTGTTAGTGAAAATTGCAAGGATTATCTTTTTTCAGCATTATAAACAGAGGCATACAGCAAGCAGTCACTTCTGCAGTCACATCTGCATGCACATCTCCAATTAGTGTTGATGCTGCTGCTGTGTGTGTGCATGAAGAATGGAAAAATATCTAATTTCTCTAGTCTGACTCAATCAGTTGGATTTGTTTGTTCAGGTTTAATAACCTGATGCTGCACAACCCTGAGATGCTATTTAACAGTCCCCGAAGAGGATCTCATATCACGATTAGACTGGCACATTACAGTTATCAGCTGTCAGTCAGAACTCAACAAAAAATGTCTGCAGTCCCACAGGCTTCATGCTAACTACTGGGACAGGTTACTAATGGGGAGAGAGTGAGAGAAAAAGAGACTACCATGAAAAGTGCTCTGTGAAGGGCTAGAGCATACTCCTGATTTCACTTTCACCTTCAGATTTATGCCTTTTTCATTAAACCCACCATGCTTAAACACTGTTGCAACATGGCTGTTTTGACTTGTTAGCTTTCTAAGGATGATTGACTTACTGGTTAGCTTATATCACATTCACCAGCAGCCTGAGTTGCCATCAGATACTCATTCCCAAGCTGCACTTCCAAAAAAAGGGAGCTGGCTTTTACCTGGCTTACCTTCCCTGTAGAAAGGCAGTACAGTAACTGATGTTATCCAGAGAGCAAGAGATCAGAAAACAGCAAATTCATCTTTTTCTCATCATTATTTCCTTTTCCAGGTGAAGCAATTAATGACTGTCCTGATACTCCTCCTGCCCTAATGAACAAAACCATGGCTCTGAATCCAGATTCAGATTGAACTGGGAGGTCTGTTCCCTGCCATACTCAAATAAAAAGACTGATTCTTAAAGAGTTTTCTGACACCACCTGCTCCTCCATGATGAAGAGATCTGCAAGAGAAACACATATAGATATCAAAACAGATAGCCTTAGCTATAGATAAAAATATCTAGACATCTGGATACCTAAATCTATCTACCCACTATATCGAGATATATGTAGAAACTGGTATATATATCTCAATTTCCTATTTCCTAATAGATATATACACAGATATCTAGCCAACTAGATCTATATAGATATCTATATCTGTCTATCTAGAAAGATAAAGGCATCTAGATATAGAAAATGCATAAATCTGTCTATCTATAGATATCTAGATTTATATGGATGGCTACCTAGATCTATAATTATCTACCTGGACAGATGTTTAGCTAGATCCAGAGACATAGATAATCTATATCTATATAGATATGTGTCTGTATCTGTATATGTCTATCCCTTAATGACCAAGTGGGTGTAGATCCTGGGTACTGGACCAAGACTTGTAGTTTAACCATTTGATGGTTGCTCCAATAATTTTAGCCCAGATAAGGAAAGCAGTATTCTCGCCAAACTAACAATGTGGACAGAAGAAAGCAATATTGCTAACTACCATCATTTGATAAAGCTGTACTGCTGAAACAGCAGGAATCTGATTGGGTTTCATAAGAAGCTTCTCTGATTCTTCGTTTTCTTGGATACATTTAATTTAGATTACAGTTAAAGTGAATTAAATTAGTATTAACCTTGTCTGTGCAAATGATGCTTCAGAAAGGAAAATGTATTTCTCTTGGCATGCATGAAAATGAAATAATAAATTGATATGTGCAAATCTCAATCCAGATGGAACTTTTCTAATGAGTAATTACCAATGTGTAACTCTATTGATTAAGTTTATAGATTTTCAAGTGGGATCATACTGGATGAATTCATAGAAATCAGTCCCTGGATATGCTCAGAGAATACCATATTATACTGTTCTGGTTCTAAATTGTACCTGTGTAGAAAAAAGCATGGAAGGTCCCCATCATGTTAGGTGGACACATGTCAGAGCAAAACTGCAGAGCTGACATACAGGTTATCAAACTGGATTGCATGAACTGGTAAAACTCTATTACCAGACATATCTAATCTAAATGATTAACTGAGTAGAAAGAAATGAAACAGAAAAACATTTAATAAAACCCCACAGTTCAGTGGTAGCTATTAAACTGAGGTTAGGAACCTTCCTAAGTTCCTACTCCTCTTTAGCAAATGGAGGGAAAAGAAATGGTTCATATTACTCTTGTTTGCTTAATTTTGCTGATTTTGCTGTTGATTATCATTTCACAGAGGTTGAAAATTTTATATTAGTCTTCAGAGTATCTCTATTACAGCTGGGGTTAAGACGTACCCTACTGAATTATTATCTGACTTGATTTTTTATGAATACTGTCTGAACACCTGGCTTTTGATGTTCAGAATAATTTAAAATCAAGTATTCTTTTAGTGATCATAAAGCATCATCTGCCTGCCACATATTTGTTTACTACTTCCAGTTCTATTCCATAATTATTCCTAACTAGGACAATTTATCTATCTATGGTAAAATTTCTATCACTGCGCTTAAGTCCTAAAGAAAGACATGAGAAAGTCTGTAATACTGTAGGTTACATGATTACCTAAATGTCCAGGGTGATCTTACAAGAGGGAACGGACAAGCACATAATTAGCTTATCCCTGATTCAAAACATGCTTGAACCTATAAATGGGATATAACTAACAGATAAGTCTCACTGAACAGGAGATCAGTTTTAGTTATTGTGAAGCATGGCATGGTAGTTAAAGTGACATGTTCCTAAAAGAGTACCAATGATTGTCCTTACATGCTCAGCCAACTCTGTAACTCCTGATGAGTACTTTACAAATTCTCCTTCTCTTCAGATGCAATTGCATGGTAAAACAGAGAACAAGGCACGTCTGTCACATACAAATGTTCTTCTAATCATGTGAGGTTATATGCTGTATGAGAGCTGAACAATTTGCATGCTATGTTTCAATGACATATTGTAGATTATTGCATTCCAGAAAATCCCTGGGATTTCTAGAGTGCAAAAGCAAAGCAAGCATATTAAATAAAAATAAAATCCCCAACAGGTCTGGGTCACTCATCTCCCACAAAATTATATGAGCATTGTTCTTATTGCAAAGAAAGACTTTGATTCATGTCTTTGATGCCCTGTTCAGTTTTCAACACAGACCCTGTTGCTGCACTGTTTCTAAAAAAATATTATTCACTTTGTCTTCCCCTTGTTTCAGAAAGTTAGCCCTCACTGAAGCTTCTACTATGCTGGTGGAGATAACAACAATGCCTTGTACCTTTTTTTTTCTGCTATTCTTATAGTATGAAGTGGCATTACGCAGCAATTGGCTGCATTTGGGTCATAAACTTGCCTGCCATGATAGGTCTGAATGTCCTAAAGATGTAGTAAACTGGTTTACCAGAATAAGAAGATGAGATGTATAAAAAATTTACAAATTACAACAACAAAATCCTAGAATTATAATTTAATTTATCCTGGGAAGCTTTTTTCCCAGCATCTAGGTGTAGTAGGACATAAGTTTCCAATATTTGTTTTTCACCAACTCAGAAGAGGTAGTTTCCATTTGTCCTCTTTCCACCTTATCAGTTCCATGTCGTTTCTCTCTCTGTGTCAAATCAGGCCTCCTGAACCAGGCTGGCTCCAATCTAGCTGCTTGCTAGACTACTGAAGCCGAGTGAAGTTGAACAAGAATAGTAATTCCTGTAGCATAAAAGAGGCATAAAGAAAAAAACAAAGAACATAGAGTCTGTAATGCATCACCCTTCCAATACACATTAGAGTGTAGCACAGCGTGTTGCACCCACGACATATATATGCATAGTCATGCCTAATGCAACGCATGTCATAAATGGTTGGAATAACTCCACTAAGGACTATTCAACTCCCTTGCAAACAAGCACATGCTCTTTCAAATCACCTGCTCATACGATAAAATCTCTGGGTTGACTTGAAGTCAGTGTTTGAATACAGCTGCCTTGCATGGAAAAAATCCCTTTTGGAAGAAGACAATATTGGAAAGTGGGCTGATGCATATTTGATTTTAAAATGGAGCAGAATAACAACAGATACTACCAACAGATCCTATAAAAGCAACAGTTGTTCTGTTCTCCAGTGAAGTTGTCACAATGAAGGCTGTGGAGTTTGACTGAAATATGTGAACTCTTTAATCTCCAGTTCAGCTATTTTCATAAGCACTTTTCCAGTGAATAATCAAAATGCCAGTGACCTAAAAAGCCATTAGGAAATAAAGAACCTAACCTTCCTATCCTCCCTGCAGCAGAAACTCTTCTGTGAAGTCCCTCTTATTTTTAAGCTGTGGATTCAGTCTATCAAGAGCACATTTTGTCTTTGGATAGCTGCTGAAAAAATTCTAAATATAAGACAGTAATGTGTAGTTTTATGACTACATTATTTTACCCATGTTCCCCTTCATCTTTTTGGGATGTATCCATGTCTTTTGTTGCCATTGGACCCTGCATCCTCCATTGTTTATCACAATAATTAGATCAAACAATAACTTAGATTTACTGGAGCTCTTACAGTTCATTCAGTGGGATCCCAAAGAGTCTTGGAAATGAACAAGTTCATATTTTGCCTTTTCCTTTCCCACCAAGGCATGTGCAAATTGCCTGGCAAACTCACAGTGCTGCACTGAACTGCCATTTGGCACAAAGAAGTTTGATAGCTGACCACAGTTTCCCTTGCTCTACATGCTAGTGAGTGAGAGCTTGGGCATTGCTCAGTTTCTGCAGACAACCAAAAGGAACTGACTTTAACAATGCAGAGACCAAGTTTAGTCTGCCTTGTCAAGAAGAGTGCTGTGCACAATGGTGGCTGGGTATGAAATTAAAGGGAGATGTCATGAGGATGGCATAAGGGGTGCATGCAGGGGACACCCTGGAGAGAGAAAGAAAGAAAGAGACTTAGTTTTCCAGCTGATGATACAAGCACAGCTACAAAGTCCTGCACAGAGGAGGTGTTGTAAGGCATTGACACAAGGAGTACAGTATTTCCACTGTACTCAAAGTGCAGCGCATCACCAGCTCTAGCACTATCATACTATCACGCTGTATCTTGTGACACCACTGTGAGAAACCTGACAACTCTGTGACTTATGTCACCCCAATGCACACACCACGGGCACAGTCTCCTGGAATAGAGTCTTGGCATCTGACACTACCTTGAGCTCTTCAAATAAATCGTTGAGTATCTGTGCCAAGGAACACACACCACTGCAGTTCAACTATCATAATATTTCTGTTCTACTCCTGCATAGTCTAAAGCAAACATACTCAACCCAGATTACTACTACTGATGGAAAACTTCCAATCTGGAAAGAAAAGAGCAGCTTTCTTGAAGGGTTAAAAGAAGGTCACACTGCTTCTTTGTAGTACTGTGCACCATTATCAGAATGGAAACTTCTTGAAGGCCATCTACGCCATTTTTTCTTCTTTTTTTTTAAGGAAAGTAAATATCAGATCTGAAATGTTGAGGCTGAATTGTCAGTTTAAGATTTACATAAAGCAGATCTCTGGCAAGGCACATCTCCTCAGCAGGACTTCTCTTGGGAAACAGAATTTTAGAAAAATGCCTTGAAACTTGAGATATGTAAAATAAAGATTACTGTCAAATAACTGGTTCATGGAAAGCATCAGTCATATGCGAGGTGATCTGTAATGAGTTGTGTGCTGAATAAAATAAAACAATGAATCTGACTACTCAGTGCTCATTTTACCATCTACATAATACATCACCAGTTAAATATGCATGGCAATTCAGAGATGATCAGCTGCACAGGACCTGTGCCTCACCCCTCCAAAACAAAGTCACAACACTTTACTTCCAGCTCACTAGAAAACAACCCATTCAACATTGCGATTGGGCCTGTAGTTGCCTGACTTTTTCCTGCTAAGGAGAGCAGGGAATTTTGCCAAGACATATTTGCTTGCTCACTGCTGCCCCATAGGATTTTTCTTCTCCTTTGGTTAGGATGCTGTGCTCAGCACACAATAACCAGTGGATGGGGCACAGGTGAAAAGAAGCCAGAGAGATATTAAGATGTAAAAGCAAATCTGCACCAGCAGTAAACAAGAAACCAGCAATGTTAGCTCAGCCAGTGAAAGAAAAAAAAAGAAGAAAAAGAAGACTGCAAGAGTCAGAATGAAACAGCAGATTGTACCTTTGTGATGGACGGATGGCACATACTCATTTTCTGACAATTTTGGTTTTCCTTCCTTTTTCCCAGGAAAGAGGGTGTCAGGCCATAGAATCACAATCAAGTGCTGACAACCAGAAAATTACAATGGAGTTGTACTTTTTCCATTTCCTCACTCTTTTGGGGACTGGCAAAAAAATGCTGCATTTCAGACACATCTCTGAAATGAACCACGGAATGTAATAGGGACAACAGTGTGAGAAAGCAGAAGTAAAATTGAAGGGAAAGGAAAGAGGTGTGGGTTAGAAAATGCACTGCAGAGTCAGGTAAGTATGCTATTAGCACACTCCTGACCTGAGTATGGGTCCAGGGAGCTTTCTGATGCGTTGTTGTTCTGATAAGCAGAACACTCAGCAGGTTTGAGCTAAGGAAAAACTAATTCAGCCAAAGGAAAGTGTCAGGTCCAGCATTTGTTAAACTTTGTCTAAAACTGAACGTCACTTGGAGAATGAACCTCTTATGGTTTTCATTAGATCAACATATACATGAGCTGTTATGGAAGCACTTACCCCAAGTCCTAGGATGGCAATGCAGATCCAATAGTATCCAGAGGTGGAATGTAAAGCCCAGCCTGATCAGCAAGGTCTTCCCCAAAAAGGCCTTGTTTCCCTTTCCTTCTCATTATAAAAATATACCAACTACCACCTAAAATAACAATGAACAACTGGCCTCTGTTATAAAAAACAACAGCAAATCACAATCTTGTTCAACTCTCCAACCTATATGCATTTTTCCCGTAAGCAGAAACTCAGGAATTAGAGCAAATCTAAATTTTGCTCTTTTCTTACTCCATACTAATAATGCTTTCATTTAAATCTTTTCACCCTTTTCCTAAATGGTTCCGCAATAGTAACTAGCATTATGCTAAACCAGATGATACAGAATGAAGTATTCACAGAAGACATTTCTCACCCAAGTCCTCACAAGAAAATTTAATTGAACATCACAAGGTAATTTAGTTTTCATGCAAAAATTGGTCAGGATCCTGATGCTGTGCTGGTCTGAGATCCTGTATCTAGCAACCCATAGGTGCTAACGGCAGCCAGGAAACTTTTACTTTATAAAATAGCAACATAAAACACATGTATAATGTGTGCTTACTTAACTTTAACTTACCTTATGCACAAGAAAGCATGATCCTCACAAATGCCATCTACAAGCGTGTTCTCACTCTAAAAACTTCACTGGGGTGAGCTGCTGAGCATGACTAGACCCAGTGGTGGAGAGTGCTCAGCACTGCACAAATCATAGGGAAAAGGAAAGAACTTTGGGAGAAAGATCTTCTGCTAGCCTAAAACTTAGAAATCCTAGTTTTCCATGTTAATTAGAGAAGACATGTAAATATTATATATTTAGCGCATATGGAATCAAAAACTCTTTAGAAAAACCCTTCTTTGCAGAAGAAATTAGTCTCATGTGGGACCCCCCCCCCCACCCATTCAAAATGACACCCCAGAGAATTAATTACACCCCTCTACAAGATACCACTCACTCATCCACCCATGCAACAATCAAGGCAACCACATGGGGCACAGTCATAAATTTGTTGTCAGCATGGCAGGAGGAAGGAATTAAAGGCACTTTTACTTCAGTCATTCACGTTTTGCACATCCAGGATTTAGGATAGACAATTAACCAGAATCAACATGATTTGGCACAATCAGGAGGCGAGTACAGACCCTAACAAGAGGCTGAGCTAAGAGTCTTGTCTAAACTACGCTAGTTGGGCTGAAATTTTGTTTCAAAACAGGTAACACTGGTTTTGACTTTGAAGAAAAAAAAAATCCTTTTTTCAAACACAGAAGAGATCAAATAAATTCTCACAAAAAGATTACTCTCTCTCGCCACTGCGCCTAGACAATTGGCTGTTTCTTAATTTTTCTACACATAAACAATATCTGTACATGGCAGGAGCCTGTATATGGAACTCTAGGAATTCTCTTCAGAAACTTAACTGACTGTTAACACAAATGTTAATGTATATCTTCAGCTTTTTTAGACAATGTAAATGTTTCTTTTTGGTTTTTTAAGATATTGGGTATTGTTTGCATGATTTTGTATCAGCTTGGTGTCTTCAAAACCAAAATCCAATCAACAGAAATCCCTAAATGTTAGTTAACTTTAAATGTAAAAAAAAGAACAACACCACATAAATGCAACTAGGAAAAAAATCTCAGGCTGCAGGACATGATTTTTGTGCAATCTGAGACTTTTTCTAAACTATTCTTTAGCAAAATGAAATTCATTTTTCTTTCGTTTGCACAGATATTTCTTTTTCCTTTTTTCTTTTTGTGAAATAAAAGTCATTAAATTACGCTTTTCTGCTTCAGCAGGTCTCTTTGGTGGACTCTAGGAGCAATATTCCCATCCAGTGACTTACTTCTATCTTTAATATTGACAGAGGTAAAACCGGAGAGGGAAAGCTTTCTTAGCTACAGTGCTAATATTTAGCACAGAATTCACTTGATTGATAGCAACACTGCTTTAGCTTGGGCTGCCAAGCAAGCAATAAACCCTTTAAATGGCTCCGGGACCACTGGGGGCCAGCACTGTGAAGAATTCATGAAGCAGGGCTTGCAAAGGCTGCTACTTCGATATTACTTTCAGTGCCTGGAGCTTTCTATCTGCATCCAGTCGAGCCTCTTTTGTAATTCGTGACACTGATCCATCCTCAAGAGCACAGCTGTGGGTGAAAAGTTTAAGCTGGAGGTCAAAGTCAGAGCCAAAAGTCTTTGCCATCCCCTCCAAGGTGGCCGGGCTGGTGCTTTCAGTCCATGTCCTTCAGCATGGGGGCCACTGCCAGCTGGTTTGGGAAGCAGAGCTGCTCCCCGCATTTCAACTCACAGCCAGCAAAGAAAGGAGAGGAGGAACAGACAGGAGGTGACATGAAAAACCAAATAACATTGAGGTTTCAAGGAGCCCTGCTAATAAAAGACCCTCTGATACAGAAATGGATTCTGCGAATATATTCAGTACGTAACAATAAAATCCATTTCTTTCCCCATTTCCTACCTCCCTTTATTTATTTATTTATTTTGCTTACAGGACTTGCCAGGACCCCTTACTGTGCTTTATTTCCATTTCTCTTTCCAGTTTAGCTGCTTTAGCACCAAGAAGATTTCTTTACTTTTTTTTTTTCCTTTTTCCCAGCAATATAGTCCAGCGTATTTTTATTGCTTCACGCTTGATAGTAATTTTCTGCAGTCTCCTCTGGCCTCTGTGGTCATTTACAATGATTAGCAGTTTGTGAGAGGTAATGAGTTTCATCTTTTCTTTCTTCCTCTCTCTCTCTTTCCTCTCTGCTTCTTTTTCTGGCACAGTCTTTCAGTTATTCAAAATAAACAGACAACTGCATAATTAAAAACTTTAACGCCAACAAGAAATTATAATTGAGCCTTCTAAATACTAAGGAAAGATAGAAAAGCTTGATAAGTATTGCTACATTTTCTTTCAAGCCATGAGGTTGGGATTTCTTTTTTCTCCCCACTTAATTTCTGTTTAGGAACAAAAGATTTTTGTGTTTGCAAGAAAAAGGAGATGAGTGATTTTAGATTTGCATTTTCTCTTCACTAGAGCCTGGCATTTTACTGGAAATCAAAAAGGGTTTCCATCTTACAAATGAAAGCATCTGCTTAAATAAAAAGCCACTTGAGAAAGAAATCATAAAAATTAATTATTATTATTATTTTTCCAAAGCAGGACTGAAATATCCAGAGGTCAGTAGAAAATCACTAGCACTCATTTAAAGGTGTCCTTTTCATTTTTCTGGAGTCTTCACTTAAGCTGTGAATAAAAAAACACATTAAATAATTTGTCCTTGTTTCATATGAAATATCCTGAGTCTATCAAAAACTATAGAAGCCTTTCAAAAATATCCATTTTCATCAAGCCCATTTGCCAAAGTTTATCTGCCATATGCAAAGCTGCTGTCATTACCATCATTTCTCATTACACCAGTACTCAGAGACAGTAGCCAGGACTGTTTCCTGCGCCGGCTGGGCAACATCGCAGCAGGCTGTGGTGCAATATGCTGGAGAGATGAGTAGGAGCAGGATGACCCTTACAAGGCAGCTCAGCCTCTTGCTTAAGGGTGCTGAGTGTCAGAGCACAACTACAACCTGGACATGTCTCCTGAGTCCAGCAGTCTGACCCCTGGACCAAACAAGTGCCTAGGAGGAGGCTTCAGTGAGGGGCTGGACAGCATTCATACGCTGACATCAGGTATATATCTACACAGTAATCACTGAAATTTAAACTTTATATGAAGGCTGCCTGCTGATGCAGCAGCTGAGAGCAAAGGGTTACCAACTCTCCTGCCTGACCCTGGCTGCTGAGAAAATGAGATTCCTGTCACCCCTTGCTACTGGCTAGGAGCAGCACATTTCACAGGCCAAAACATCATCTCATGTCTTAGGGAAAATCTTCCTGAGCCAAACAGTGACATACCCCAGGTCTGTGACCTACCATCACCATGAGAAAGACATTGCTGGGTTACCTCCTTCGGAAAGTGCACCAGTGGAGACCTTGCGGGGCTGCAAACAAAAAACTTAAGGGCTCAGTGCAACACCAGTCCTGCCACCCATTACAAAATGGTGACAACAGGTTTGACAATCACACCCAAGGTGTCTCCTGCACTGGCAATTTGCTGTTCTCATGGGCATGATGAACCTTGGCAACATCTCTAACTTAACTGCTGGCCACATTCAGGTTTCTTCATTTCCCTTAAGTTACTGGGGGAAAAAAAAAAATTGCATTGTTTTTCATGTATTATGTACAATTCTATTTGGAAAGCAAAATACAAGATTAAGCAGAAGGAAGGGGGGGAAAAATTGGAGATTTATTGTTTTCACTTAAATTCTGCCTCAATTTGACCTGAGAGGAAATAGAAGTCTCACCTTTGGAAAGGAGGGTACACTTCTGCTACTCTCCACCTTTATGAAATAAGCATAGCATTCACACAGGGAGCGGTTTGAGGCTCCTCTCAGCCTGAGGGGGCTTGATGTGGTTGCTGTCATATACCAAGAGACAGCCAAGACTGAGCTGGGATCAAACTGCTTCCATTTCTTGTGATGCTTATCTTTAAGGGGCAAGTGAAAGACACAGACTAAGAAAAACAGGGTCTGACTCTGGTCTAGCTAGCAGTAGACCTTTTGGTTTATGGGGATACCTGGTTTCTGGTCCCATACAAAGAATTTGCTTTTGCGTTTTTGCATTGGAGGGTCACTGACAAAAAATATCAAACAGCTGAGGAGCACACAGCAAGGCTGAGTCCCACTCATCCCACTTCCATTTGGACACAGAAGTACAAGAAAAATGAGCTTTGTTGTGTGGGGGAAAAAAAAATCTCAATAACCCAATATTTCCTCAAAATTCATCCTCTGAAATCTATACTGATTTGATGTTGTGTCTATACAAGCAGTCATGGCTTTTTTCTTGTTGAGAAAACAGCATTTGAAAAAAGCCTATCATCCTGTTGGAAAAACCATTCATCTGAAGCCCAGCCAAGGACAGCTGGAGGTCATCTGTTCTGCTGCTCCTCAAAAAGGCCAAGTGAACTAGAAGGCGCATTGAAGTCATTTGTTAGAGCTGCGCTTGGTGCTGGCTCAGAGGCTAGCCCAGGTCCAAGGCCAGCACCAACAGGCAGCCTATTTTAGAAACAAATATTTAGCTCTTCAGACACAAGATATGCTCTAGCCTCAGGGCCTGGGAAGAATCCCTGATCCATTTTATTTGTTAGTAAAAATGTAGCCGGGGGACTGTTGTCCTAAGAGTAACTAGTCAGCCTCACCATAATTTATATATTAATATTATTACCTGCCTCTAGTCTTACCAGAAGACTGACTTTGAAAGGATTTTTTGCAAAAACAAAATACATGATTTTGACCCATAAGGAATATTAACATGGGAGCTCCCACACAAGCTGCTCTTGTTTTACAGATCACACTGTCAGCGCAGCTCCAGTACTGCTTTCTCCACTGTTTATTTCCCCCTCAGTTCAATCTCATCCTCTACATTTTCCAGTTGTCATGCTGAAGTATTTTGGCAGAATTCACATCCCTATCAAGGTTTGGCCTGCCTCATGTCACTTTACCACACTTACATGCCTGTATACACTGTAGCGTTACAATAACAGAAACTTAACACACTGTAAATAAACCCTATTTTTTTATCAACGTGCAAGCCTATTATCATTTGCCTTAACTTCACAGAGGGTGAATATGTTCTGACTTATATAGCATGATTTTTCCATTCTCCCACTGATTTCTCTCAATATTTTATTTTAAACCCTTTGTAGTTGAATATAAGCCAAAATTGGATACTTCAGCTGCTCACACACAGAAATTATCTACTCAGTCCCAACTGTGAGCTCAGTCAGTCAGTCAAACTGCACAAGAAGTACTAAATGCTCCACGATATTTGCACATGAATATCCGGAAAAAGAGAAGAAAGAGTACTGTCATTTAAATAACTTCCAGTTAGGAGGTTAGTACCTTGAAATAATAAAAGACATTTTCTTTTGAAGTCTTTGCTGCCACCCATGAGTAAAACAACAGGTCTGCATTCAGACTCTGGCTCATGGGTATTCATTAAAACAAATAAACAATGAAATGGTAAAGAAAGCATTACACAGCTTAAAGCCTGGTCTAGTATCAAATGAATAATAAATACATTAGTGTTGGCTGAGCAAAGGCAAAATACATTTCTACATACCAGGAGATAATGAGCTCACTCATGAAGCCTTGTATATGCAAAGGGATTTCTGAAGAAACACATCACAATATAATTGAGAATTTGTTATTGCTAATCCTGAGGCTTTGGATTTCCATCCCCCAGCTTTCTTTTTCCTCTGGATTGTCCCAGCATACCCTGTGTTGCAGTAAATATATATAAGTGAGTCCAACACAGGCGAAAGAGGGATATACAGAAAAAACAGTGACTGGAGAGAGGTGGTAGAGCCAGCTAAAACCATCACCCATTTGCCCTGCTACAACACACTGTATTTAGGAGCACAGAGATATTTTAGTAAATTTTTTTTCTTTTTTTTTTTTTTTAAGGCTTTTTTTAACACTAAACCCTAGCCAACATATTTTAAACCTTACAGAAGCCAAGTGACAAAATGTCTTCAGTCTTTTAGCACACACTCTTAGTAATCATAACAACATTTTTGTATTATTATAGGCAGTATTGGCAGTGTGTTCAATTGTGCATGGAATAAATAGCTCACATTAGCAGTTTGCCTTACAATTCATGTGATGGTAGCAGCCAGCTTAATTAAGCACATCTTCCTAGGAAATCAGTAATAATAGTAATGAATGAACCTGCTGCTAACCTGCAGCAGAGAGAAGCCGTTCAGAACTTTTCTGAGTTTGAAACTAGGGAGCATCTACAGCTGCCTGGATAACTACTCCATAATGCTGCCATTGGGAAAGGCAGCCAATGCCCCCAATATTTATCTTAGTTTGATAACTTGTCCCTTTCTTCCTAATGGCCACCATACATAATGTTTGGGTTTGGGTTTGTTTGGGGTTTTTTTCCTGCAGAAGGAAGCCTTGGCCAATTTGTATTGTCTTCCATGATCTTCCACCGTTTTCCACTGCTTTCCAATGCTGGAATTTTAAACACAGTATTTCAACCAGATGAGGGGCTGTCATGTGATGAGGCGTCCGAATTCTGCCACAGAAAAAAATGTTTAAGAACAATTCAAATATTTTGGCCAGTTAACCAGAAGGAAGAGCATCCATTTGGTTTCACAAAACTAAATGCGTCTATTCTGATCGTACCAACCTGAAACATACTTAGGGGCAGGGGGAGAAAATACCTTCTGCAAGAGGATTGTCTCCAATTTTGCAAAAAATTACTTTCCAATTAAAAACAAAACAAAAAAAGCTTTTCACTGGAAACTTCCAAACTAGCTCTAGCATTGACAGATTGTGACTTCTGAGAAAAAGCCAAAAAACGAGCACAAAGATGTAGGGCCTGGAAAACTTGCCTTACAAGGAAAATTTGAAAAAGCTGAGGGCAAACATTTGACAAAGATGGAAAGACAAATTGATATTTACACATATTTGAACTGCATAAACATCAAGCATAGAGAGAATTTCTGTAGCTAAACACGTGCTGTCATAGAATAGATTATGGAGACATAATCATGGGGTAGCCTCACAAGAGTGCAAGTCAGAGAGGCAGAGCAGATTTTACGGGTGACATCTCTTTTACTATTAGTAGTAGAGAAACTGAAAAGGCTACAATTGCCTTAGTGTTTGGGACTTAGAGAAGGAAGCAGAAAACAGGCTAAACAAATTCAGTATTAGGAAATACTAAAGAATATAGTTGATATTATACAGGAAATATAGGAAGATCTACACAATATCGCATATATGCATTGTCAAGGACCTAACAGAGCATTTTCTGATTTTTCATTTCTGTAACTGTCCAGAGACCAGAGTATAACAAACCTGACTACAATGCACAGGACACCACAGACACTGAGAAGGCATGGTTTGCAGGCAGTGAGCTATCACTGGAGATAATTATTTAAATCAGAAAAACTATTACATTCTTCCAACAAAGTCCTAAGAAATATATAGGCAATAGCTAAAACCAGCAACAGTAAACAAGAAAAGGAATGGAGAAGAAAACCATGTTTCATACCCACCAGTCTCCTTCAGCAGCTTGAGCTTTTCGAAGGGGGTCAGTCGGAAACAAAATGTACAGCAAAGAGAAAATACATGGAGGGAAAGCTTTCTTTTCCCTTCTTTTTCTCCTTATTATTTTGAAGGAGTGTTGCATCTCACCTAAGCCAAGCAAAGAAGGAGTAAAGAGACAAGAAAATTATCTAGCACTCAAAGTCTCTGCAATGATGGTTGGCTGTGGCAGACTTCTATTTCTAATGAAAAAAAAAAAAGAATTTTACATTTAGCTATATTAAGGATATAATTAATAATTCTGACCATCAGAATTAAGATACTTTTGCTCTTCATGACAGGGTCTGAAGTCTAACAAAGCAAGCTGTGAAAAGCTTGCCTGAAAAAAAAAATAAGTGGAAATATTCTGCAAACCACAAAGAATAATGAACCTTAAAAGGCAGGATTGACCACTATGTGCTTTTGCCCCAGATGGACAGTAGCCACATTTGACTGAGAGAAAGTCACTGGCAAAAGAAAAGTCTTAAAGAAAATGTCCATAAAACCATAAAGAATCCCAAAGGGTCAAAGTGTCAAAATCAGGAACCAGGAGTCAGAATATTTTCAGTAGTCCAGAGAGAACATTTCTAGAACTTTCTTCAAAATGCATGGAGCCTCTAGCCCAGAAAGCAAGCAAGGAGACCAACAAGAGGTAAGGGAGAAGATGGAGCAAAAGATACTGAAGTTCAGTTGAGGTTTTCTGTGGAGCTGCTGAGCTATGTTGGGTGCTTCATTGCTGATCTGATACAGTAGCAAAGCTCCCCCATAACTGTGCTATGGAGATAAAACCAAGTATGGAGAAAAAAAAACAACAAGTATTTTCATGCATTTATCATGTTACCTTTGCTTCAGATTAGGTCTCTGTTATTGCTGCAAGACCAGACCACAGTATTCATACAATCTATACATTATCTATCTGCCCAGGGTAAAGAAAAAACAGATCTGGATTTCATTTTTGTCAGTCTTGAGAAAGCTTCAAAAGTTTAAAAAGCAAAATAAAACCAACTGAACCTTCTCCTCCATATCCACCCCAAGGAGTTATAGAAAGCAGAGGATTCTTGGGGAATTACACTGATAATCTGCTCTACTCTGTTTCAGGGGTCTTTATCTGAGCCCTGGGGCCAGCAGCACAAACAGTGCCTTGTTCTCAGCAGCAGTGGCTGAATTCTCCTGCCATGTGGTGACACTGGTTCAGAGGAAAAGAAAGGGGAGGGGGAAGGGAGAAGCCCTGCCCTTTCCATCAGTCAGACAGACAGCAAATTGAGGAAGGAGCAGAAGTTGTTTAGGACTGTCTAGCAAGTGACAACTGTTTGACTGGCAGAAAGCCACGATAAGCATGCTGTGCCTTTAAAATAGGTGTCTATCTGCAGCCTGGAATATATTCAAATCAGGTTGCATAAAAAGCTGTTCCAGCTACTTACAAGCTACTTACAGTAATTAAAAACAGAGAGCTGCCTTTGTCTTTCAGAACCTCCACAGAATAAAAAAGCAGAAAACAAAACAACAACAACAACAAAAAAAAGGCAATTCCGAAGGTCAGTTCTAAGGCATTGTCATGCTTTTTTGCATATAAAATTTTTGTTTACATACAGAGGGTGGTACAAAGTCACTTCTCTGCAAGTCTCAATAACATACACTGCAGGAGGTGGGGGTCCTTCCAGATATAAGAGTATGCAGTTTGTGTAATTCAAATTGTAAAATACATGCAGGGACAGGTTGACTGAGCTGCGAGCAGTCAGGGTCAGGAGTGGCCAGGCAAACTATTATGCTCTAGCCTCCCGATCATCTTCTATTTTCTCTCAGATTCAGCTATGCTGGTCAAAAATATCATACACCTAGAGATCCAGTCTCTCTGAGGTCCTGGGGTACTTTAGCAGTGTGGGGCACAAATACATTGGCACAAGGAATTGGCAGTAACTTGGATACTGCCAGCCAAACACCGCTACAATTTGCCCAGGGAACTTCTGAATGCACCCAAAGCATGGAGGTTACCTCAGTCTACCCATGTCGTGGTTTAAGCCCAACTGGTAAGTCAGTACCACACAGCCATTCGCTCACTCCCTCCTCTTCATCCCCCTTCTCCTGGAGGGATGGGGAGGAGAATAGAAAGAATGTAACTCCCATGGGTTGAGATAAAAACAGTCCAGTAACTAAGGTAGAACACAAACCACTGCTGCCACCACCAATAATAATAATGATAAAGGAAATAACCAGGGAAGAGAACACAACCGCTCACCACTCACCGGCTGATACCCAGCCCGACCCAAGCAGTGATCTAACGCTTCCGGGTAACAGGCCCCAGTTTATATACTGGGCATGATGTGCTGTAGTATGGATACCTCTTTGGTTAGTTTGGGGCAGGCTTCCTGTCTCTGCTTCCTCATGGCTTCCCCTCCTCCCTGGCAGAGCGTGAGACTCAGAAAGTCATTGGTCAGAGTAAACATTACTGACCAGCAACTAAAAACATCGGTGTTATCAGTGCTGTTCCCAGGCTGCAAGACAAAAACACAGAGCTGCGCCAGCTACTAAGAAGGAGAAAAATGACTGCTACTGCTGAACCCAGGACATACATTTTATGAGCTACATCCCAACTAGAAGGAAGTGCTGCAGGAGGGCCAGGGGACATCCTTGGATGGATAAGGAGCTGCTGAGGAAAATTCAAAGTTAAAAAGAGGCTTAGAAAAGGTGGAAGCAAGGACAGGCAGCCTGGGAAGAATACAAGGATGTTGTCTGGGAAGCTAGGGACTAGGTTAGGAAACTATGGCCCACTTAGAATTAAACTTGGCTAGGGATGTTAAAGATAGCAGGAAGGGATTCTACAGGCACATTGTAAATAAAAGACAGACTAAGGACAACGTGGACCTTCTTCGGAAGCTATCGGGAGAACTGGCTAAACTGGATTTGGAGAAGGCAGAGGTTCTTAATGACTTCTCTGCCTCAGTCTTCACCAGCAAATACTCTGACTACACCACCCAAGTCTTGGAAGGCAGACTCAGGCACTGTGAGAATGAAGGGTTTAGGCCCACTGCAGAAGAGGATCTGGTTAGAGACCATCTTAGGAACCTAAACGTATACAAGTCCATGGGACTTGATGAAATCCATCCGAGGGTCCTGAAGGAGCTGGCAAATGAAGTTGCTAAGCCATTGTGCATCGTATTTGAAAAATCATGGCAGTCAGGTGAAGTTCCCGACGGCTGGAAAAAGGGAAATATACATTTTCAAGAAGGGGAAAATGGATGATGGAGGGAACTACAGAGCAGTCAATCTCAACTCTGTGCATGGCAAAATCTTGGAGCAGATTCTCCTGGAAGGCATGCTGAGGCACATGAAAAACAACAAGGTAGTTGATGAGAGTCAGCACGGCTTCACTAAGGGGACATCCTGACTGACCAATCTGGTAGCCTTCTATGATGGGGCTACGGAACTGATGGACAGGGGTAGAGCAGTTGACGGCGTCTACCTGGACTTCCGCGAAGCATTCGACACTGTCTCTCACGGCATCCTTGTCTCTAAGTTGGAGAGACATCAATTTGATAGGTGGACCACTCGGTGGATAAAGAACTGGCTGGA
>JARCZZ010024260.1:0-16555 GCA_030323915.1 Brotogeris chrysoptera | reverse complement strand
TTACTAAACTGTTCTTATCTCAACCTGTGCGAGTTGCATTCTTTTAATTCTCCTCCCCATACCCCCCAGGACTGGGGAAAGAAACAGAGGGGAGTGAGTGAGTGAGAAAACTGCGTGGGTGGGGGTCTTAAACCACGACAGATTATTAATTTATTATTTGGAAGATGGATAAATTAACAACAGTGGATTAATAAATGCTGCCTATAATGGAAGAATTTCAGTTTGTGTACTTTGAAAGCAAATATAAGTAAATATTTTACTTGCTTTTATAAAACTCTGTTATAAAAAATAAAAAAAAATGTTTAAAATAGCACAGAATGTTATTACTCTCTCAAATTTTGATAACACTTGTTGCTACTTAAAATGGGTTATGCTAAAGATGAAGCTGAACTTAGATTGTATTCTCTTTTGTAACTTTCAGAAATATAAAGAGAAAGATAAACACAAGCAAAAATATAAGAAGCAGTCGGAGTCCTCACCATCCTTGGTTCCATCTCTTACTGTAACTACAGAGAAAGTAAGTCAATGTGTTTTTCCTCCTCTTCCACTTCAATTACTTATGTTGAACTTTCATGATGTAATCATTCCATTATATATACAGGAGCTTTCTAATGGTGTAGATTCTGTAATTATCAGGCATGCTTGATATTTTTCCTATTGCATAAAATCTCAAAATACTTTGTGATTTATCATATGGAGAACAGCTTAAGAGTTTTGTACTAGGGCAGTGAGTGATTCAATGACCTCAGTCAGGTGCCACTGATGGTCCAGTAAGTTTTATTTCATTGACTTATGTTTAATAATTTGAGAAGTTTTAGAAAATCTTTCCTTTGAAATTCACTTGTGTGTGCTGAGCTGTCACTGAACCTGTAAGCATTTAAGCTGGTAATTAATGAAATTACAGCTCATGCTTCATCTACTTGTAATATCGCATTGCCTTTTTAGCAGTCTGCTCCATTAGGCTCTATAGTCTTTCCTTCCTGTTCATGTGCTAGTAAATACCTAACTCAAGGGACAACATAGAGAGTTAAATAATGACGGATCTCATTGTACTCTACAAGAATGCTCCATGGGCAGTAGGGGGACAGCCTGCCCTGCTGTGGTCTTCACCATGGGCTGCAGGGGAATGGGCATCAGCTTTGGTGCCTGGAGCATCTCCTCACCCCACTTCTTCACTGACCTTGGTGTCTGCAGAGCTGTTAGTCTCACTCATCTCTCTGGCTGCAGTTACTGCAGGGCAGTAACTTGTCCCCGTCGTAACTATGTTATCCCAGGGGTGCTACCACATTTCTGGTGGGTTCAGCCTTGGCGAGCTGCTGGTCTGTCTTGGAGCCATCTGGCATTTGCTCGGTCAGACGTAGGGCCAGAAGCCACACCTGTAGCCCCCTGCTACCAAAACCTTGCCGTAAAAACCCAATGCAGTGTGACAGTTTTTATTGAAGTTTGATTGTAGAACACTTTGAATAGTATTGACTGGTCCCTGTGATTCGTTATTTCCTTCTATTAATTTGTGCTGGGCATATTCCTCTTTATCAGAGGCAACTTGCAAACTTCATGGCCTGTAAAAGAAACTTCCCACCCTTCTAATGTGGGAAGTTCCTTTAAACTTTACAGTTTTTTGTTTTGGTTTTGTGCTGTATCTGATCATATCTTTTTTAATCGCATCATCATCTAATCATCATTATAAATTTTAACAAAATGTTACATTATTGTACATTGGTGTGAAAGTTAAATAAAATATATTAAAATACTGGTTATTTTTGAGTCCTACTTATTGCAATATACTTTTAATGCTGAAGAAAGTTAGATTCTGTTTTTCTGCAGCCTCTTTTCTAATTGCTTTGTCCTCCTCAGACTTTCCCTAATTACAAGGTTTACAGCTCAGTGGTGTATACTTTAGGAAGGCAAATGAGTAAAATCCCATGTTTAGCAAACTTCTGTTAAACCCAGTTGAGGACTGATAGTCTTGCTGAGTTGTTGGCCGTATTGATAATTGAGGTTGTACTACATACGTATGTATAACAAGTCGAATAAATTTTTGCAGTTAAATCTACAGGATTTATAATAGGAGCATTTTAAATATTTTTGTGTTCTTTTGAATACCTAAACCTCACCTCTTTATAGTCTAAACAATAATAAAATAGATAACATAAAAAAATGTTGCAACTCCTATGGTCAGTAGCAAGGTACAGCTAGAGCAAATACTAAAGAGAACTGGAAGTCTCTATAATTCTGTAACATGAATTATAACTACAGTAAACTAAAACAGAAATGCTCATTGTGGAATTTAAATATTGACATGTGGCCTTTAAATTTTCTTCTTTTATTGGTTTGCACCTTGTGGGTTTGTTCTGCCTAAGCTGTCTGCTTCATTTTCTAGCTTCATTTTATAATGCTTCTTATCATCAAGAAAATCAGTGTTCATTTTTTTTTTTAGATGAAGTTACTGTGATTATGTTTGTTTTTTTTTTTTTAAATATCTACTGGCTATTTGGAAGTGATTTTTTTTTTTTTTTTTTTTTTTTTGTGGTTTGTTCCTTTAATTTCTTTTGAATTTTTTCCCTACATACTTTTGGCACCATTTACATGCATTTGCTTTTCTGGGTGATAATTTCATAGTGTGTTCTTGAAAAAGTTGAAATTTTACTAATAAGACAGATTTTTGTTTTCTTCCCAAAAAAATATTTGGTTCAGAATATTGTATTAATATGTTACTTTTGTGTGTCTTATTACATAGAGTTGTCAGAATTGATTTGGACTTGATGTCTTTTTCACAGCAGTCTCTTTGCAGAGAATACGTTGTTCTATCATGGTATAAAATTACTTCTGGTACCTTATTGTTCCTGTGGGGAGAACTAGAATTTGAAGCTAATTTTGTTTTTCCTTTTTAAAGAACTTAAATCCTTTGTGATAATGGTGGTAATGACCATTTATGCAGGTGATGCCACAAAACGTGGTTTTGTCTGGATGAATGGCTTCTTAAGGGAGATTCATGAAGGCTGCAGAATAAACTGTGGATTTACATTACAGGCTTGCCTGTTTGTTCTGCAAAATTTAATTCCAGTAAGTCTTACTGAGGTTCCAGTCCAAATTCTGTGTTGAGACATGAATACACTGTTTCGAGAGGCATTTTTGTGATATGTAACCCAGTAAACTCTGCTTAGCCTGGATCATTTAAGTGTGAAAGAATTTGAAGTAAGACATTTCCAGCTCTTCTTTGATTAATGTACTAAGAAGTTTTTCACTTCTGGAGCATAGATACAGAATGTTTTAAGAAGGGCTAGGAGAACTTACGGATTTGAATTGTCTCTCTATTTTTTTGGCCTTCCTCTTAGTTGGGAAGGGCTGTCACCCCTTTTATCAGTCCTGATAAAGTCTTCTGTCTCAGGTTTTGAGCTTGGCTTGTGTTGAGAGTTTAAAAATGTGTGGTTTAACATATACAGAAAAATACAGTTGTCCTTTTTTTTGGGTGGAGTGGAGTGTTACTAATTAAAACAGAACTCCAAAATATTGATATACGCAAAGATACACAATACAGTGTATCCTCATTGATACATTTGTAGTCAGTAACTAAATAAAAGATATTGCAAAGAGAAAGTACAGCTGATTGAATTTTATCTGTAATAGCAGAGATGATGATGATAACCCTCCTCAGTTCATCCTCACTCTCAGCCCCGTCTGGTTATTAGGGGTCATGCTCAGATCCTACCGCAGTGGGTATTGAAGAGAATTAATAGAGTAGGGAAATGTCTGTTTGGTATGACTGAACATCAGTATCCTACAGCTGTGAAGTGTTTGTGAGGTATGGGGTATGTGTTGGAGTTTTTGTTTGTTTGTTTTCCTTGGACTGTGCTTTTCTTGGCATTTTTTTGGAGGATTACCTGCTGTGGTCCTTCCCTTCTCTTTGCAAGAGTACCACCTTAGACATCTGTATTGGGGTTAACAGCTTCTCAAGCCTTGGGATGTACTGTGTATGGCAAGAATGATTATTATGCCTTTACTGTAAATCTAAAGCTATCCCAGAAGTTTTTAGGCGTGCTGCAGATTGGTGGTATAACTCTTCAGGGTGCAGAGAGTGATATATGGGGGGCAACAAAAATGGCAATAGCACTCTCTGCACCAGACTGGTAATGTGAAACTGCATTTTTGGGGAAAAAAGCCCCTGCTAACTGGTTTATGGGAAGCATAAATGAACTCTGCTACACACAGAGTTAGTCTGGTAATTGCACTAGCAAATACTGATTGAATTTTGAGAATAGGATTAACACTCATGAGATGGACAAGTCCTCCCAGAGAAACCAAGGAATGGAGTTGGAGCATCAGGAAATCTCCTTTTTGAGGCATGACAGTACTGAAATGAAGGAAAAATGACTGACTGCAGTGTGATCAGTGGAGGGGGGAGGCTTGAGCAGTGTGTTCTGTTTAGAAAGCACATGCTGGAAGAAGACAGCATTGTAAGCTTGGGGGGAGGGTGGGGGCTGCAGAAGTTGAAGCTAGTCAGTAAATAATCTAAGGTGTTCTGCCTCTATCCTCTGATCCTTGCTCTGTGGCCACTGTCACTCTCCTGACCTCAAAAAAACCCCGAAACTAACAAACAATATAACTTTGCATGGTATATTAAGGCTTTTCTGAGATGTTTCTCTTAGGCCTTTGACTTTTAGAAAATAGCATTTTTAGAGAAGTTTTGTGGTGGGTAGGATATTGTTTGAACCAATTAGCTTAATAAGCTTTTCCTTAGATCCTACTGCGTATCTTGTGGCTTCTCAGAGCAACTGATGTATGTGTATCTGGTTTAGAGCGCTTTGCTGCAATTAAAAATAAGGAATACAATCTGGGAAAAATAAAATACGGACCAAATGACACCAGCTTTAGTATGCTTAGGGCATGTTGCATCATAGTAGTGTTCAGGGTATTCCTAGTAAGCATGTAGATTTCAGTACACTTTAGAGCACCTTCTGAAACACTGTTGGAACAAAATCTTCAGCAGCAGAACTGCAGTGTGCATACATGCTCTTCAGAGAGCAGGGCTCAGGCTTTTGCAGTCAAACTAAATCTCTGCATGGTAGATGCAAATTAATGCCTACTTGTCATTGCCTAGCCCTGGCTGGTCTGCAGAGCTATGTTAAACTCTATTTCCCTTAAAATAAGAACATAAGTTAATAAAATTCCTCCAGTAATGGGGAAGAGGTACTAGATAACATCAAACATTGATTGTTGATACCAACAGAGAATTATCTTTATAATTAATATCCAACTGAGTGGATAGGAGATAAGAATTAGGGAAGGAAGGTTTTGGATGAGGAATCCTGGGTCCTAGAAAAAGCCTGACTTTTGGTTTAGGTTTATTGCATATTTGGAAGCCCTTTGTTCAAATAACTCAAATTTGAACCGCTGCTACTATCCTCAGGTCAAGTGACACATCAGTTTCAGCATTCTTGTGGACTTTGTAATAATTCGAAAAGTTAATTACTGAACTTACTTTAGAAGTGGTTTGATCTCCATTAGACACAATTATCAGTGTAGTAATATGAATTTGAGGTAAATAATTTTTAACATTGTACCTCAACAGTCTTAGACTGATTTTTCTTCTTCACAGTTATTCAGAAAATCTGTTGCATGTATTTATTGCAGTTTACAATAATGCATACAGAGTGGTACACAAATAGATTTACATTTTTATCCTTCTCAAAGCTCACGTATTCAGTTGTCTGAAAAGTGAGTTCTGTGCAAATGTCTTAGCTGTTTTAGTAAAAATATGGAAAACTTTTTATAACAGCTATGCAAAGCTGCTTATGATGAAGAAATATTCTGCTCTATGCCTAAATACAGCAAACATCTCGGGGAAGAGAAAACATGTATGCGCTCAATTTTAAGAGCCATATATTTGTGTAGTCTTTAATGGAGAAAAATTTAGCTACTGTTTTAAACTCTCTTCTATAAAAACTAAGCTTTTTTTGAATAGATGAGTAGCTTCTGGATTGCATATTTCCCATTGAAGAAGCTTTATGCAGTCAAAAGGCTATTTTACTAGCTGGTTTGAATATAAATAACAGTAGGCTGTTACTTCCTTTTCCGTAATTTGCATTGATTTTCTTTCTTCTGATATAAACATTCTGCTATCATAATCCCTTCCCTTTCCCTCTTTACCTCTTTCACGCTCTCTTTCGCGCTCTCTTTCGCGCTCTCTCCCTCCCTTTTTCTTTCTCTTACAAAAACATTTTCCATGTTATGGAAAAAATGTCATGCCTTTGTGGGTTTTTACTAATGCTACGTGTGCAGTTTCCTTGCCCACCTAATTACTTTCTGTGAACCTATTTTGACGATTGCTCACCAGTATGAAGACTTCTGACAAAATTCATTGAAAGAATAATGGGCCTTAAGATAAAATTATTGAAAGCATTGTGGAGAGTTGATGGGTGTAGGAAAAGGGTTGGGTGGGGGATGAGGAAGAAGTCTGCACTGGGGGCTCCAGGAGCGTTGTCTTTACTTAAGGAACTGGCAGAGTAGGACAATTCAGATGGCAGGGAATTCTTGCGTGACGATGGGAAGTGAAGGCATAAGGAGCAGTTGGGCTTGTTGGAATTGATTTTAGTTTGATGTTTAGACTATGAAGTCTTAAAAGTGCAAGGTCTTAGGTTCTGAAGCCTTCATCAGTTCCACTGCTGATGGAACAAAATTTCCAGTTCTAAGAAACAAACTTCATAAAAATGGTATTTTCAGAAAAGCATTGGAAGTCTCATTTTTTCTTTTTAATTTTGAATTTTAAGCAGCAAAATAACAGTATCCTATTTAAATAGAATGTAAAGACTCTGTGACCATAGATGTGAGATTAAGCTATTGGCCTCGGTGAAATAAGAATTTCAACTAAAGCTGGCATTATTTTCACTCATTTTTCCACAAAATGAAGTTTTATGCACTTAAAATTTTTGCTGAAGATCTCAAGAATTCACTGTATGTAACTCTTGCTCTTGTCTGTTACTTTAGCATTTGAGCACTTCCAAGTTTATTTTAAAGAATGGGTTCTTTGAAGCGGTTCTTTTGTTACAGGTTTTTTTGTGTGACCTAACAGTTTCTTTTGTCTTTTTTCTTCTCTCTTATCAAAATGCTAGACATACACAAGCACTAGCAACAACTCCATGTCAGGTTCCTTGAAGCGGTTGGAAGATACCACAGCTCGATTTACAAATGCAAATTTCCAGGAAGTTTCTACACACGTTTCAAGTGGAAAAGATTCTTCAGAGGCTAGAGGGTCAGAGAGCAAAGGCAAGAAATCTGCAGGTCACAGCTCAGGTCAGAGGGGAAGAAAGCCTGGCGCTGGAAGAAATCCAGGAACAACTGTGACTGCAGCTAGCCCTTTTCAGCAAGGTATCAGTTGTTATGCTGTAACAGGACTTCTGCTTTGACGTGAATTAGAAATCTTACATATTTAAAACTTGAAAAGTAGATAATCCTTTATCCTCAATTATGAGAATGTTGTTTCACTTTGGGGAAAAAGTAACTTTTCTCAGGGGAAAAAATGTTCATTGTCGTAATGTGGAAAAGAAGGTCGCACATCATTAAAGGGCAAAATTGATGCTTTTGTTTAGACTGTTCCTCTCTTTAAGCGCTAAATCCAGAAGTTTCTTTATGTTCTGCAGAGTTAGTCTGGGGTAAAATTTAACATACGAATTTCAGTCTAGGGGCCTTTCTTAGCTCTTTTACGGAATAATATACTAACATTTTTTAGTTAGTGCATATTAGAACGAAGCTGGACTACTTAATATATACGATGTGGTGGCCCCTAAATAATTTTTCAAGATGCAGACATTTAAAATACACTGTTTTCTTCAAAGTGAAAGACATTTTTACTTTTATATTTTTTGCCATTGAAATACATAAGCAGAAGATGATTGCATGACAACTACATACTTTATAGTTTTACTTTATCTAATACAAAAAGTTTGATGCTTTGAACATGGTAAAACCCACTAAGTGCACTGTTAATACTTCTGAAAAGCAATTTTTATTACAGCATCCTCATCAGACTTGAAAGATAAAAAAATTTAAAGTCAGTTTTATTATTTTACTTATAAACCATAATATTTTAAGCCACAACAAACTAGATCTTCTATGAATTAATTTTTTCCTATAATTTTCACGGTGGTGTGTAGCAGCTGACTGTCATTTCCGCTTTATAATCTTGCTCTTCCTTTGAGTTTATGTATGCAATGAGCAGTTTTAAATTTGTCTACAAGTCTTACAGTATTTCAGGCACTTTTATTTGGAAAAATTAGAAGCATTTTTTTCTTTACATTCTCAAAACTCTGCAAATTGCCTTCTGGAATCCTGCATTTAAAGAAAAACCTTGCTTACTGCAGATGGCAAAATAGATCTTTACTATGTGCATGTGTTTTCTTTAAAGCTGCATTAAGTGAAGTTGATATAACTTGAAAATACAAAAAAAGTCTTTTTATGATTTTAAAGTTGCTGTATTAATGTAAATTATGTTTTAAATGGAATTTTTAATATTGAATGGAGTACTAATGGGAAAACACTTTTATAGGATTTTCTTTTATATGCAATGTCATATTTAGAAGTTTTTTTTGACAGGATAGTTGTCATCAGTCTGAGTTGTATAAAACAGTACCCACATGTACCCACCCATATAGAATTACTGAATTTCAGTGAAGGTAGATATGTATTTTCCAGCTGTGCTCCATTTTCTGCCTTGTGTGCACTAACACAGTGATGAAATGACTGCATTCCAAATATTAGAGGAGCAATTTAATTCTATTACACAAAAGATCTTTATGGCTCTCTGACAGTGCTAAAAAAAGTCTTAAAATGTCAATTTTGTATACTTTTTTCCACTTCTCCTCCTGTCCTTTTGAAAAATACCACTTCTGTGGAACACCTCCTCAGCCAGGGTAAATTAAGTGCAATTGCTGTTCCCCTGACCTGTGTCAGACCCTTGATTTAGGTAGAATGGTAGGGAAGATTGCAGGCATAGTGTAGATTTGATCATAGCATGTTTCTGTCAGCCTTCTTTTTATATATGTGTATGTTTAATAAACCTTCTTCGACTTGCACCAGGTGTGCGTTACGGTGTTAAAACATGAGGAATGTCAAAGTTGTTTCAGCAGCAAAGTTGTTTATTCTCCTTTTGTTCATTATTTGTCCCCCAAATTCAAATCTGAATCTCAGACAGGAATCAGAGAATCAGATCCAGCAGAGCAAAGGCCCACAGGAGAAGCAATGAGTTCTCTTAAAAATAATTTCTTTAGCTCTTGGTAACAATATTCATTAAGTCCTTGCGCTTTAAAGTTTCATATCCAAAGATATTAATCTTTCCCACTGATTTTCATCAAGTATAGGAAAAAAAAATCTATACTCTTTTCTTCTTTTTTTAGGAAGCTTTTTGGGCACTCCTGGGAGCATAAAGTCATCTTCTGGAAGTTCAGTTCAGTCTCCCCAGGATTTTTTGAGTTTTACAGACACAGATCTGCGAAGTGACAGTTTCACGCATTCTCAACAGGCTGTGCCAACCAAAGATGTACATAAAGGAGAGGCTGGGAGTCAAGAGGGGGGTGTCAATTGTTTCACTTCTTTAATTGGTCTCCCTTCATCATCAGCTGTTTCCCAATCTAAAAACTTTGACAGCTCCCCTGGAGACATAGGTAATTCAAGCCTTACTTCTACAGCATACAAACGAGCTCAGACATCTGGAATAGAAGAAGAAACTGTAACAGAGAAGAAACGGAAAGGAAATAAACAAAGTAAACATGGGCCTGGTAGACCAAAAGGAAATAAAAGTCAAGAAAGTATTTCCCATCTTTCAGTTTCTTCTGCTTCCCCAACTTCATCTGTGGCATCTGCTGCAGGAAGTGTGACAAGCTCTGGTCTTCAGAAATCTCCAACTTTGCTCAGGAATGGAAGTTTACAAAGTCTTAGTGTTGGTTCATCTCCAGTGGGTTCAGGTAGGCATTTACTGGATTTGTTCTCTTACCTTAAAGTATGTCTTTGTTATTTTAGCCGTAATTCTGAATATGCTTTTCAAGAACCAGAGTATCATGTAAAGTCTCTTGAAAGTCAAATTGGGGAAAAAAGTAAAAATTAAAACGAGACTGTTGGAAGAATAAGTTTTGTGTGTTGGTGCCACTGTGCCATCGGTGGCTGTAGTAAAGGTTTGTGTGTAGACCTATATACTATATAAATGTGGGTTTTGAGTCTGTAGGGGGAAAAAATAAGTTGCATGAAAATAGGTTCTTTGGAAATAACATGTGACAAGTTTAGCTAAAATAAGTAATAGTACATACAGGCTGTATTGTCTGTATGTTCTATTACATGGAGAAAATCAGTACTCAAGCATATCAGCTGTGCTGAGTATATCCCTCAATTATTTTTCCTAATTTAGATTAACTAAAAATCAAAATGTCTGTATGGAGGATTATCAGTTTAAACACATAAAAGGATATTTTGAATATGGATCCCTGTGCAGCTGGATGACGTTTTCATATTCTTGTGTGCTTTTTGGCAATTGAAATTGGATGATTTGTTCTTCCTCTGTTCTAAATGTTATGTGCGTCTGGGGCTGAGAGAGGCTTTCTTTTCCTGGTAAACCTGTGTGTGGAATGACCTTGTAGAATACTGTATCTACGCAAGTCTTGTTGTTACTTTGAAGTTTCTTTCGAGGCCTTTGAGTTCGGATTAAAAAATAGCAAACTATCTGATCCCTCCATTTTGTAACTTTGAAATTTTGTCCTTTTTGTTGTTTTAGGGGATTATTTTGCCTTTTTTTGAGAGGCTGGTGAGGGGAAAGGAATGGAAAGTGAATATTTGGTTGTGGGAGGGGTTTCATGATTTTATATTGTATATTTTCACTGCGTGAGCAAGAGATACTATAAAACCATACATGCATAAAGAAAGAAAAAACTTTGAGAACAAGGCAGGTACTTAAAAACTTGCTCTCAAAACCACATTGGTTTAAGTCTTTGTTAGATATAGGTAAATTATTATTTTTATTACAGGTCATAATGACAATAGCAGTGGCAACTATATGAAAAACCATTTTTCCTACATTGGAATCAGTAGGGAGAAATGGTATGTGACAAAACTTCCTAGCTCACTGTCCATCTTTTTGATGAAAATGCAGCTTAATAAGCATGTTAACCTGATATCTTTTATGGACAGAGATCATGCGACAGATCAGTGTTCTGGTTATTTTAGTATGAACTTAATTATTCCTTTATAATGCTTTTGAGGTGGATCATGTATTGTTGTGGCTGGGTAACAGGTGGAAGCACAAGATCTTGGTTCTAAGTGAAGGACTTGTGTTACCCACCCTTAGGTTTGTCTTTGAATATTCTGGTTTTGTCAGCTCCTAGAACTGGCCTTTCCCTGGCTAGGGCCATTCTTGTTTCCTTTGTCCTCTTTATTACATCTCACTCTTCCATCTGTGAAACACCAGTGATATTTTTAAACTTCCTTTTTACTAAACTTCAAAATAGGGGATAGACATATGGGTAGGTTTTATTGCATGTGTCATGATTTTCAGCCTGTCATTTCCCCTGTGTTAGGCATGCTTAGATTCTTAGTAGCCAGTGTTAGATTTGTCCTTTAAACCAGTGATATTTTCGGAAGATGCCAAAGAATGTGAATGAAAAGAAATAAAATCCATAAACAAAATCACCCTAACAAAACCCAGAAAACTCGAAACAAAACCAGGTGGTTTGCAAGCAGAGATATTATGGTGGTAGTGCTGCTTTCCTCACCTCATCATAAGCATTTTCTGGGTTTAGCAGTCCATTTACAACTTTGTTACAATGAGGAAGGGCATATGAGTGTTATCAGAAACATATGAGTATTATCAGAAGGGCATATGAGTATTATCAGAAACATACCTGAGAAACATACATTTTCTCAGGTATGATATGCTGATGTTTCTCTTCGAAACATTTCTGTATTGTCCAGTAACAGAATCTTACATGTGAGTCTAAATGATTTGACCCAAAACCCCAGGTAAGATTTTGTGCATGTAAATGTAGTGAGAGAAAAGGCAGGGGAAGTCAAGCTAAAAGATTGATTCTTAATGATTCTTACTTGGAATTGCCTTGTTACTTCAGAGAAGCAGAATCAGGAAGGAGCTAGACCATACTAAACAAATCTTTTGAGGCACTTCTTTCAAGGATCTCCTCCTATTTTTATTTAATAACCTTCTTAACTGTAGCTACCATTCTTTTTCCATTTTCTTAAGAGCATTCCTTGAGATCCATAAAAATGATGAAAATCCTTACTTCACAGACGTATGACAATCCTGTTCACAGTCAGTGTTCAAATTAGATGAAATGTGAAGGAAAGCTTATTCTAAAGGGTGACGCAGGTTTGTCACATGCTGTTTTTACGTAATTAAATGTCTTCCATAAGACTTTTATCTAGAATAAGTATATTCAGCTCATTTCGTGGAAGTATCTGCCCTCTCCAAACTTCTATCCAGTCCATAAAACTTCTGTTTTCCTCTTTAATAACGGAGATGTACCAGGAATAGTACAAGACCACATAATTAAAAGCTATTGCAATACATAAACTCAGATTGTATTAAAGTTGCTACTGATCTTTGAAGTCTTTGAATCCAGGATCTGAATTTTTAATGGGGGAGGGTTTCATATGAACTCTACAATTTGATAGAGCTCTTTAACTTTTTTAAGTCCCACTAGTTGAATTCTCAGTATCAAGATGATTCCCATCACCCTTCTAGGGAGTAACACTTACAGATAAATTTCTAATCCAGAGTATTGCAAAGCAGTGATCCTTTCTGCTGAAGATTTTTATTTTTTTATTTTCACAACAGTGGTGATTAAAGAACAAAAAAACCTTCATCCAGAGTTTGTAAGAGATGAGTAGCATCTTGTCTCAGTCCTTACCTCTGCTAGTAGTGGATTCTAAGATCAGTTGTTCCTTTTACCTTACTTGCACTTTATTTCAGCAGTAATGCAGAAACAAAGTGGTGGGAATTAAAGAAAAGTACAGTTATGGTAAATAAGTTTCATATATTTTGTATTTTCCTGTCAAGCAGTTTGTGCAGGCTCTGGTTCCTTTTTGTTTGGAGTACACTCCAGTGCGTAGAGAACTTTCTGAGAACTAACTTCTCGCAGCAGTAGGGAAAAGAATATTTCATGTGATGTACAGTACCTTCTGGCTTTTGTGGAATAATGCAGCAGGGTAAAATGAAAAGCAGTCAAGTGTCAGAAGTAAACTGAATTTTGTGGTTTATGGTAGATAAAGTTCTTCGAGGTCTGCATGGGTTCCTCCTGCTGGAAGAAACAGTGTTTCAAGAGTGTAGAGGTGCTTCTTTGTCTTTTCCAGTTCTGTTCTTGATTTCAAGTGTACAACAAATTGTATTGTATCAGCTTCAGTTGCTAAGGACTTCAGGGAATCATTTGCTTTTTAATTTGTTTTTTGTTTTGTTTTGTTTTGTTTTTTTTTTTTTTTTTTTTAACTTTTGCAACATGGATTTTATACCCTTATGAGTACTGTAAACCCTACAAGGGTTTTTCTCACCCCTAAGAGCACTGGAGAAGGTTTAATTCCAAATTGTGTCTCAAAATAGGTAGCCTGTTCTTTCAGCACCCTTGCTGTGTCTGTCTTCTGGAATTTCTTTGTCACAATTGAGGCAACCTTTTTATTTATCTTCATACATTTGTATTTCTACATCATACGTATTCTACCCTTGAGCTGTCTTCGGCATGCATTGGTTGGTTGTACTAGACAGTGCTCTGAATAAGGCCCCTCTGGGTTGATACTGTCTTGTGCAGTCAAATTCCAGTTTTGTATCGAAGTTTACTAAGTGCTTCAGCTTAGTCCATGTATTTTATTGTTCTTTTCTCATTTGATTCAAGCAGTGATGAAAGCCTCTGCCAAGTTTTACGTTCTTCTGCAAGGAGGTGATGTTACTGTTAAGCTCTTTGTCATACTGATAATGTAAGAGAGCAATCTCTGAGCTTCAAAGTAGGTGATTAATTTGAAATAGTTCTCGTTGATACACTGAGTCCCTCAGACCTTATGTTAAATCTTTATGATGTTATGTTTAAACTCCTGTAACCTTTGACATACTAAGTAAAGCTATTGAGAGAAAGAGTTTAGGAAAAACCACTATGGAACAGTTTGTATTGTTACATTTACCTGCTAGGTGCCCCGGAAGCCAAAGCAGAAAAATAAGTCTTGTTGTGTTAAAAAGCCAACTTATATTCTAGAGGAGATAGAATAGAAAGAACAAATTAATGGAAATTGATACTAATGACCTTTTAGGATTAAGCGAACTGTGTAGAAAACGCACAGGGCAAAATTAATTCTTCATATTTGAGGCTTAACAGAAATGGTGTTGGTTTGATGCAAGTTTAAAATGTTAAAATTGGCGATTGTTGCTGTAGAAAACATGGAGACCTTCATCAAGTAATTGGGAAGAAATCACATGAGGTAGTATAAATTTATGAAAATGGGGATTATCATTAAATGATCCCCCATCAGTGTTCTTAAGTAAAACAGGTGTTGTCAGCAGCTACCTCCAGAAGTAATAAATTGGCATGATGGTTAATACCGTCTGTTTTCATGGTTTTAGACTGTTCGTGTTAAATTTCAGTAAGTCGTTAAAACTTGTGAAGTTGTAAGAGACTGGCAGGTAGTTAATGGTATGTAATTAGAATGTGTCTGATATAGGGAAGATAGATGTTAAGAGATGTAGAGATTTAATGATTAATGGTGGTTATTGTGAGTTACGGAAAATAACTTACTAGCCTTTTTTTTTATGTATAATAAAAGCAGTGGCATAGTAGAAGTCTAGACTTCAATTGATACAGCATGGCATTTTAAATAAAGACCTGTAATGACAGGAAGTCAGCAAACCTTTGCTTTAAATGTAGTTAATGGCTAAGTCTGAGTTTATTTTTGATCAGAGAATTATTAAGTCAAAGGGTTAACTTTAAAGTTGCATTATTTCTTTGTGCATCAGTTATTAACCTTATGCTATTTATTGGAAAATTCTGCAATTCCTAAAAAATCTGTATGTGAGGGCAGGGTAAAATGGATTTCTTGGTAAGCAGTACAAACTCTGAGTTGTGTTGGTGGAGCTCAAGTAAAAGATTACGTGTAAGGAAGATGGATGTGTACTTGCAGGACAAGGATGGCATTCTGGGGAAGGAAGGGCTGAAAAGAAAAATTATACAGATGAATAATCAGTTATGTCTGAGTTTCCAGTGTTGAGCTGTATTTAAAAAGATCTGAATGCATAAACAACAGATGAATCAGAAAGGTAGCTTTGTGGTCAGCAGAGTGCATCTAGGCTTTGAATACTGTGTCTAGTTCTGCTAACTGCTGTGTGTAAAGAAGAGCCATGAAAAGGATTCAAGACTGGAAAAAGTACATTACCGTACAAAAGCTATGGATTTATTTTATCCAAATGTGTGAAGTTCTGTACTGTGAGAGTGGTAAGAGCTGGAACAGGTTGCCCAGAGAAGTTGCGGATGCCCTCTGCCTGGAAGTGTTTAAGGCCAGGTTGGATGGAGCTTTGAGCAACCTGGTCTAGTGGAAGGTTTCTCTGCCCATGCAGGGGGCTTGGAAACAGGTGATCTTTATCCAAAGGTCCCTTTCAACCCAAGCCATTCTATGATTTTATGATCATATGGGGAATTGAAAACTGATTCTGTAATGATTCTGAACCTAACAAAATAAATCGTGATCAAGTGAGAGAAGGTAATAGTTGAACAGTCCTCAGCAATGGTTCTGAAAACTTGGAGGTGATACATCTCCTAGAAGATACAGTTTAGTTGAGCATATTTCTTTGATTTGCAGTGGGAAGTTCTAGAGCTAAGAATCAAATCACATGCTCGTAGAGATTGTTGTTTGACTCTTATCTACAAACCTAATGCTGTGCTGTATTACACTTTTGGTTTCTAAACCAAAAATTAGCATAGTGAATCAGTTTGGCATGTGAAACAGACTGTAACAGGGCAAATAATGCATTTCAAAATACAGGAATAAGTAGGGAACATGGTATGTTCTATGCTTTTATCAAAGATTGGGAAGAAATTAAGAAGTCAGATCTTTGCTGCTCACTGTCAGGGTTCACGGTAGTTTTTAACAATGTATATTTTACTCAGATATAATGAATAATAATTCCTTGATTAAGTTTTGTAAAAAAAATTAAAAAAAATCACTGAACAATGAACTTTATAATAGAGATGTATTTTGAAAACAATTATGTGAAGCTTCTGAATAAGGATGGAGAACTGAACATTATGTCATATTGAGATGATTTAAGAAAAAAAGGCTGTTGTCATCCTTGTGATGCTCATTTCAAGAAGGGATAGAAAAGTTCTATCACTTGAAATAACTCCATAAGTATTGCAGGTAGCAGAGTACTATATTTAATTCTGATTAATTTTTCACTAGAATATGAATATAGGAAAGTTGAGAGGAGGCATACAATAGAAGCATAGAATGATAGCATAGTTAGGGTTGGAAAGGACCATAAGATCATCTAGTTCCAACCCCCCTGCCATGGGCAGGGACACCTCCCACTAAA
>JARCZZ010024259.1:0-23842 GCA_030323915.1 Brotogeris chrysoptera | reverse complement strand
CTCTCCTGAGACCTCACTTGGAGTATTGTGTGCAGTTCTGGTGTCCTCAACATCAAAAGGACATGGAACTGTTGGAGCAAGTGCAGAGGAGGGCCATGAGGGTGATCAGAGGCCTGGAGTGCCTGCCCTATGAAGATAGGCTGAGAAAGTTGGGGCTGTTGATCCTGGAGAAGAGAAGGCTGCGTGGGAGACCTCATAGCAACCTTCCAATACCTGAAGGGGGCCTATAGGGATGGTGGGGAGGGACTCTTCATGGGGGACTGTAGTGAGAGAACAAGGGGTTATGGGTTCAAACTTAAACAGGGGAAGTTTAGATTGGGTATAAGGTGGAAGTTCTTTACTGTGATGGTGGTGAGGCACTGGAATGTGTTGCCCAATGACGCTGTGAATGCTCCATTGCTGGCGGTGTTCCAGGCTGGGTTGGACAGAGCCTTACGTGATATGGTTTAGTGCGAGGTGTCCCTGCCCATTGAGGGGGGGTTGGAACTAGATGATCTTGTGGTCCTTTCCAACCCTAACTATTCTGTGATTCTATGATGCTAAACCATATGGGTTTACATGTGGTTTTAATACAAAACTCATGGAAATACAAATTTTAAATGTTGATTTGAAAATAATAAATATTAGAACAATTAATTTGTAATTAATGTGAAATGATTTCAAACTAATATGCAAGAAGAAACTTTTCCACAGCAAACCTGTATAACTTTTGTCCATAAGAATACCCAATTGAATTTTCCTACTGAATTTACCCGTTCTTTCTCTAGGCTTGGGCGACTGGCCATTGACAGCAATGCCCACTATGCAAATATTTATTCAAAGCGTCTTGATTTGAGGTAGAAATACTATTGTGCTGAGAAAATATATTGGAAGTGATTGAACTGCATGTGGCCTATGGAGCTGCTAGTCTTGTTTTTAATGGCACCTTACCTTAATGTTTTGATTTAAGGAAGAAAAAGGAAGCAAATCAGTGGAACAAACCCAAAATATTTGTGCCTTTGGGACGGAAATCAGTATTGAACCACTTAAGTGTTTTTGGATTTAAACATCTCTTTGAGTCCTTTGCCTGAAAATGCAATGGGAACTTCCGTGACTTCAATTTTTCCATAATTATATTTCTTCCCCTCGTATATGTGGATGCTTTTCTTTAAGAAGTCTATAATGGATGGCTAAAAATTATATACTGGACATGGCAGTCTCAGTTACCTCAGCAAACCCTAGGAGTCACCACTGAACCTTGCAATTGTGTCCTAGAAATATTTATAGAAAATACAGTAATGCTTAAAAAAAAAACAAACCCAAAGAAACAGTGAAAGGACTGAGTTATGAAAGATTGGGCAAGTTTGTCTAAAAGAATATTGGGGTTGCATTATCTGGAAAGCTACAGTGATCATAGCAAAAATATTGCAGTGCTCTGCATTTCTCTGAAAGTAGCAAGTTCTGAAATAATTTGAACTTGAACCTCTACTAGAAATGAATGGAGACATTTCCAGAAGAACTTAAATATATGAATATGCTAGCAATTCCATTATGTCTTACGGAGAGGTCCTTGTACTGGGCTAGTAAGATTGTTACATTGCCTTACCCAGGTTTCATCTCCTCTAAATATGACTGTCTACAAGCACAGTGTCAAGCCTAAGCTGTTTTCCTAAAAACCCTTTCAGTATCCAGTGAGGCTTGATGACCAGGGAATAATTAACTCTGTTCATATTTATCACATATTTTGACACGGGGTCACTTATTCTCTAGGAATGTCTCCCCACTGATCGCAGAATGATGGATACACTTAGACGAAACAGTTACCTTTTTGGTAGCTAAATGAGCAAACATAAACCATGGCATACTTGTGCATTCTTTTATCTTCTTCCTAATGGAAGGAATATATAGTGTGACACATGAATTTTGGATGCATGCAGTATTTTATGGGTTTGTTTTGGCTGAGGATTATGTTTGCTCAGCTTTGCTTTCAAGTTTCAATAATAGAGGGGAAATTCAAGAAATACCCTTATACAATATTATTATTTCTGCAATATTATTATTTCTGGTCTTCGGGGTGCAGCTTAATTTTTAAGCTAATATTATGAACATGCACTGATGACTTTTAGATGCTGGAGGTAACTATAGAAAGTAATTTCACAGGTTGTGGCTATGAGCACCAGCAGGCACCAGGGTCACTGATAGAAACAAAAAGAACACACTTTCATTTGCATTTCACTTGCTAATTAATAGGAAGCAAAGAAGTTTTAGAGCTGGGAAAATATAAATAATCTTTAGTTTTATTTTGCTGTGACAGACGATTCATTGCTAGAACAATATATTGAATTCAAAGCAAGTAATTCATGTTGCTGTAAGTTGCTCTAACAAAGGTTTTACTACATCAAAAATTCTGCCACACTCAACAGCTGATTTCAGGTTTGGCCAGGGGTTTGGGTACTTGCTGACTGCAGCTGCTCTCTCAAATAAGGCTGGACTGAGCTTTTATTGTTAAGTAAGATCTATACAATATAGCCTTGCAGAGATGTTCTGCTTTGAGCTCAGGGGAAGAGCATTATGGGCATGATGTGCACTGTGTAACCTTAGCCCACATGGAGGCAAATCCTGCTTAGCTGAGTAAAACCCAGGTGCTATCCCTGTTGCTGTTGTTCTGCTGCCCCGCTGTAAGTGGCAGGTGATTATGTGGGATGTTAAGTGTCAGCACTGCAGGCAGGAAATCAAACCCAGCCATTACAGGGTCACTTCTCATCACGCACATGTTACAAGCAATGAGGACTGCAATAGCCTCACTGCTCATACAGCTGCCTTAAGTCACAGACTAGAAGAACCACACAGGAAATGTGGAGGTGGGGAGTGTCTTTGGCATGATAAGGCTGTTTAATTGTTGCTTGTGCAGCAGTGCCTAAATAGATCCCCAAATTAGTGGAGCTTGATAGAGTTAAAATAAAATAAGAGATGGTGAGGACTTTTTAATCATTATGAGGGAAGACATTGCCATTCTGATCTCTCATGCAGGAGTGTGTGTGTGGGGAAGCATAAGCAGACAGTGAAACAAGTCAAAACGCATGTCCCCATATTATTCCCTACATGCAAGGTCGTATCATTTGTTCCTTGCAATTTACTGATGATCTGCTTTAATTAGAATGGCCAGGAGCCTGTGAGGAAGAAGGTTAAGCTGTTCAGGAAAACTTTCTTTTAGAAAGAGCAAAGAAAGCTAGCAAATAACAAAGCCTACTTTTTTAGGCAGAGCTTTCCTGAAGCTCTTTCAGCAAAGGATTAAGGAATACATCCCATTCTACTCCAAGAATTATGAAGTCTTTGGCTATTTTCAAATGTTATTAAGCTGTCAGCAGCTGGAGTTAAAACCAGAATCAAATGCTATATGCAAATATCAGTTGTGTGGTTTACATTTGATTCTCAGAACGCAGCTGTGCATTTGGGACGTCTTCCATGAGAGGCAGAGGTGACTTTCATTAAGGGCCAACATTTCCATTGAACATATCACAGGAGAAACCATGACATCACCCTTTGAATACATGATTATTTTTATAGAGCTCGAAGTCTAATTTTGCTACATACATACAGCTTCATCTATATTGCTTACCCTTAGCTGGGTGATAAACAGCTATTTCCTCCCATAAAAGCTGATAAAAATTAAGGTAATATACAATTTTGTAGAAGTTTTCTTTCAAACTGTTGTCTTTTATTAAGAAAACTGAAAGAAGCCTGACTTTTGCAAAAAATATTCAGCTTAGCTGCAACCATAATTGAAAATTTGCCCTGTTGGAGAAATTATTGATCTCATTCCTTGGAGAAAACTTCATGATGTGAAAATTTTAATTGCAACTGCCCATTTAGTATAAACCACAGAATAATAGCAGTTATTCATATGCTTGGTGTCATGCAGATATAATGTTTTTAAGTATTCCCTGACTATCTGTTTTGCAAACACTACATCTTTAGTGGTTTTTTTGCAAAAATCTCCTATTTATACTTCACGTATGTTGATAAACTTAAGCAAGACATAACTGCAGGTACTGTAGGAGCCATAATTAATGACTGTCATTGCATTGGCAGCAGCTATCAGTTTTACCTGCCAGTTTTGCCATACATTTCCGGAGTTTTTTGGAGCTCAGGAAGTTTTTAGTACTCACCTTGCTAGGATCCAGGAAAAATGCAGTATCTTGCTAAACATCAAAGGGAAAGGGAACTTTTAGATGCAGATAGGAACTCTGCCATTTGCGTTGCCATCACATCAGCTGATGAACTTTTATCATTGTTGTGATGCTGTGGTGTAAATGGCTATTCCAGTTACTTAATATCCCACTGAAATATTCTGAGAACTAATTTTTCCATGCCTCTAGACACATCTCTCATCCTTGCTCACTTAAGCACTGCATAAATGAATTATTTCCTAATTTATGTCTGGAGTGATAATAATATCTCTGATTGATAGGCAATGCAAAGTCAAGTGATTTATCAAACAGTCCTCAAGCTTTTCCTTTTCAAGGGAATGGCTTTTAAAGATAACTGCATGAATCTTTATTACTGTTTTACAGAGCCCTAGATCTCAAATAAGATTGCTTTGCACTGAGTTTCAGCATATATCTTCAGAACTGTCAATAATTCAATGTCAGTGTTTTGTGCCTTCAGACTGTACTTTTTGCTTACCTGGGCAGAGGTACAGAGATCTCCACAAAGAGGTTTCTGCAATATGCAAAGCATTGCTGGGCAGTCACTGGCACACTGAAACTTCTGCCTGAAACTACTGAATCAAAATGGTGTCCCTGAAGAGGAGATGGATGGGTGGTGCTGCCTCTCCTACATCCTAACCACAGCTTCAGTCATCCACATAAATCTCGAAACCCTCCTTTGTCTTGTCACGTTTAAAGTGTTCAAAGACTGTTTAGAACCAGATGAGTGCTTGGTATAACAAATGCAGCTTCCCAGTGCACATGAAAAGCATACACAATATACAACTCTATAATTGTCATTTGAGAACTAAATACTGACATTGTTGAATTTAATGTTAAAATTGCCATTGAATTTTTTGAGAAGAGAAATGAGCCCTTGGAGCTTAAAATTTAAAAAAAAAAAAAAAAAAAAAAAGGAAAAGGGAGAGTTTAAAAAAAAGCTTAATCTGTCTACTACCTTGGAAAGCAAAGTTTTTATGGGATTCTCCAAAGCACTGATTTATCAGCAACTTGCACCATAGTAGAGCTTGTCAGTCAGTGCAGCTGTACAAAGACTGCTTTGAGTCAGCTGCCAAGATTAGCTGGAAATGAAGTGTCACTCAGCTTACCGTGTCGCTTGTTAGCCCACAAGCCAAAAAAATATTCTGATGCTGTTCACAGAAGAGGAATAATATTCTGCTTGCTATTCACATTTTATTCTCTTCCTTGTCACAGCAGCTGAATCTGAATGACATATTGTTTAATTGTTGTGCACGGTTTCTGAACAAACAAAGTTCTTTAGCTTTTCTCTGGATGCGTCACAATGCCAAGTTTTAGAAAACAAATATTTGGGTGGAGTATGTACAGATGTTAAATTTCAAGTAAAGAAAGTGTTTTCAACCACAATCAATTCCTAACCATCCAGTTTCATTCAGCTGTCATCTATGGTATGCTTTGATATATTTAACAAGCTGTTTCCATCAAAACCACAATACCTTGGAATATTACCATTTTTACACTTATCAGCATGTTTAACCTAAATCAGTTTTTTCCTGGTAAGAGCAAGAACAGGCATACTTTCTTGATGCAGCACAAACTGTGAAAGCTGTGGGCTTTCAGAGCTACAGAACGCTGTGTTTGTTTGTTATCAAGGAAAATGTGAATGTAGGAATTGTGAAAAAGGGGCTGAATGACACATGTAATTTAGAGCAGATGCTGCATAAAATTATATAATATTTTCTTAAATAGAAAAGCAAGAGAAATCTTAAATCCAATAATTTGTTTACTTGCCTCATTTAATAGGCTTGATAATCTTTTTAAGTTCATAGAACAGGCTGACATAGCAAACAGCATTTTAGGCAGGTAACTATAATACAGAATTCAATGTTTAGAGTACATCAGGCACTTTCCAAAATCTGTGGTTGCTGCTACCACCTCTTTCCAAAGGTAATAATTTATTTGAGTTTTTAAAGTTTTATTTTTTTTTTTATGCACATGGAGATTAATGAGAACCCCCTGGAAAACCTGTGTGAGATTGATAAGTGCAATCCTTGCAGAAGGATATAATATCAGCTACATTTTGAATCTGATTAACCACTTTAGAAATACCAACTTGAGCAGTTGTCCTTTTCTGTGAGTAATGGTCCCTAAAAGAAAAACAAACAAACACACAAACAAAAACCACACCAAAACCAAAAGACACAATCAAGTCTTGCCATTCCCTCTGTATTCCATGCTGATTGAAAAGGAGAAAACAGGGAAGGGAATGGTTAGCACTTTTCCCCTTATTAATTTGAATTTCACCAGTTAGGGTGAAATAAAAATAATCAGAGGAAATAAAATAGAACAGAACTATATGATAATAAAATCTATTGCAGAAAAAACCCCAAAAACCCATAGTTGAAAACTCCACCATCTAATAAAATTAAGAAAAAAAACCCCACTACTATGACAATTTAATAATAGGGAAATAAGAATGAGAACACAAAGAAAAGGATCTGAACTAAGTTAAAACCTTTTCTACTCATTCAGTTAGCCATAGAATGGTGCTGCAGTCAACAAGACTTCTGAGATTCATTTGCTAACAGCCAGGAAGGAAGGAAGGCAAGAAGGATAGTAGCAATCGGGGTAGTTAGTACATCAAGAGTTCAAAATTCACAGGTAATATTTTAGCTTTAAAACTGAAATAATGTATATATGTAAAAAGTTACCTCTTTAGCAGAAGTTTGTGAATGTTTAATCTGATTTATGTGAGTTGCAGCAGACCAACCCATTGACCCTACTAGAATTTTAGTTACAAGTATGAAAACACTCAGTGATTTTAGTGTAGGACAATCCTGAATGCAGAGATACCTTAGTGCCTAAATACTACTCGCTTTAGTCGAATCTGGATGTGTTAATTTAAACACACCCTCTAGAGAATATTCCCCAATATATCAGATTTTCTGTTTGCATACAATACCAATTGAAAATTTACATCTCAGGGCTCAGTAAATATGGGACACATTGCAGTGGTTTCCAAACAATTTAAATAATCTGCTACTTTGCCTGCTGGATAGCTATCAATTTTTGAACTGGAATAAAATGAGAGATGATCAGAAAAATCAAATTTAATATCCTCAGTCTAATCTATTTACCAATCATCTGTATTTGCCAAATTTAAATAAATAAACACTTCAGTCTACTTTTTTTTTCTCTCTAGCATACTCCCAAATAGTCATGTATATGTCTATTCAAACATAATTTATTTCAACAGATTTTAGATCATTGATTCAGTAAATGATGTCTTGCATGAACAAACGATTAGCATAAGGACATACAGAGAACTTGGTCTTCAAATTACAAAGTTAAGCACATGCTGATGCTTGGAAAGTATGTATCCTTGCTGTGGGGAAAGTGGGAAATGTGGAAGGTGCATGATACTGCCTCTCAGCAAAAATCAAAATGTAACATTACTTATATAATTTGATTTACTTGTGTTTATTTGTGTTCAGTTCTGTTCATGTTATGATAAATATAATTCTGCTATGACACATTAATTTAATATTAATGGTATAACATTAATTAATATTACAAAATATTATTAATATTTATGCATAATTTTTGCAGATGCAATTTTTTACAATGTAATAAGATAGCTCATGGTCTAGAATATTCAGTTAAAATATGCAAGTGGTATTTCTTCTGCTCTGCTGTGGCATCATCCTCTATCAATAGCACATTGAGCAGATTGTTCAGATAATGCTGACATAGTTGTATCTGAACTTGATTAATTACTGTCACACATTAATTAATTTAAGTGAATAAGAAGTTATTTTGAACTAAAAATGAAATCTTTGTATTAGAGAAAAAGTTAGGCCAAAATTTTTTTGGCATTGTCAATACTTTTCTTTCAAAAATTCAAAGGCTTTTGAAAACAACCCATTCTTAAAAAGGCTGTTTCGACAGCTTGCCATTTTCCAAAGGAAAGTGTTTTGTACGAGAGTTCTCCAGCCGCTCTAAACATTTCTCTAGTGTTAGGCCAGCACACATGGGAAGTGTTCATTTCCACTGGCTGCATGCAAAATTGGTTTCAGGACACAGATGTTTGCAGTAAAATAAAACTACTAATTTGTATTTGAGCATTAACATCTTTTCAGATCTTCTACTATGGAAAAGTATGCTTTCTCCGATTTTCCATCTTCCCTCTTCATAACAACACCAGTTTGCTTTTCATGCCAAAGTTGTAGGGTCATTAAGAACCCAAGTTAAACAAATTCTGAGCTTCTCAGAAATGTTATCAAAAAGCCAACTTTTCCATATAGTAAAATACAGGATTATTCAGTAAATTATATTGTACTTTACACATACCAGTTAAGGAATAAATTGAAAAAAAAGAGAAGTTGTATCATAGCACATGTCAATTTTGTATTTTTTTATAATTCATAACACTCCTAGGTATTTCACATTTCATTCCATTAATACTCCACATTGTCAATTACTTAAATAATGATGCCAGCTTTAGTAGTTTCTTATTGCTCAAGGAATGGGTTGCAACTGGGTTTTTTTTAAGTCTTTTGCATGGTGCAGGCCCTTAAGACCATGATTTAATGTTTCTTTCCATTATTTCTTAATGCATTTGAACAGGGGGTTTGTGTCATTCCAGTTTGGCATTTAATGCTTAAAGATATGTACTTAGGGTGAATCCTTTGATACACAGATGCCACTACAAATTTTGCCAGAGACTTGGTGAATTTGGCATGTCAGTTTCTGGCCAGGCAAACTCCCAGGTAGGAGGAAGGTCTTCCTCATTCTGCACAGGAAAGACATCACTGGAACACATAGTTCTGCTGGGTTGAGCAGGGCTCTGTATGGAAGAGACCTTACTCCTTTCTATTGGCAAAGAGGTCAAAAAAGGGCCGAATAGTCTGGAAATGCTTTCCTCCATTTCCCTGTTTATTTAGATGTGAGAATGGCATCTTATCACGTTGAGTGACTGACATAGAAAACTTTCAATGGAGAAAATTTCATTTTTTCACAATATTACCACATGTCCTTCCTAATCTCTAACAGCTAATTTTTCCTTTCATAAAGGCTTAGGAAGCTATGCTATTGCTTTGGAATTTCTTCTAGTTGGAGCTCTCTTCATTCTTTATCAGGAACTTTTCACATAGAAATGCAATATCACTGAGAATTTTTATTTGCAATGCAGGGTGGAACATCCGAGGTTCCAAGTGAGATCAGGAAAAAGACTTTTTGCTACAGGTCTCTAATACTGGGGTGGCATCTTCATCTACTACCACTTGTGGAGAAGTTCAGTGACTGAGCCAGGATGCCCTGTTTTGTTGATTTGTTGGACATGAGACAAGATCAGACTTGTTTCTGCAATGAACAATTCTGATCTTCATGGTAATTTTCAGTACATGGAATTACCATTTGACTTTATCACAGAACTAGCAGGTTTTAGAAGATGGCCCTCTGCATCTTACTCATAAGACCTTCTCTACCTATAAAATGGTCTCATACAGACACTACAACTCTCACAAAAGTGAATCTTTTCTGAGGGTTGCTAATTCTGAGAGTTACTGCAGCATTTATTTGCATCGATCCTGCCAGTTCAAATCTCTTCAGGTCTGAGGAATAAACCTCTAGTCCTAGCAAAAACATCACTGCTAGTCAAGCTCAGTTAAGTTCCTTCATCAGTGAAAATATGATTTGCAGGCATTTCACTGTATCCTTCATCATTACCAAACACTGCGGATACTTCCAAGAGCAGAAAGCAGAATGTTGGTTTATTTGGAAACCTGAAGGGGATTTTGAGCTTTTCAGGCAATAATAATGCAGATGAAAGTTGTATGCTGAGGAGCTGGATTGTTGTCCATTATTTTTAGAGCAAGTTTATGCCAATTTATTTCACACTTTTCTTATATGTTAAATAAATAGGGAGGAGGTCACTGCTGTGCAAGATGTTCATATATTGTAAATAGTGAGTGATCTGCAAAACTTTTCACATTGTATTGTTATTAATAAATTAAGTTTGTTACATAGTGATCAGTTTAGCAAAGGTTGATTGCTGGATACAGATCTCTTTCCCACCAAGTAGAACACAATAGGCAAGATCCATGCCTACCTGTAAAGTGTGTTTTCAAATGAGTCACCAGGATTGCTCTGGAAGTCAATGGAACGAGATAGGAACTTCTAAATGATGATCCTTGCCATCTGAGACACCAGTCTTCAGACGCAGCAATTCATGTCCTTTCAAGACAAATATGAACTAGAGTCAAAAAACAGGAAAAAGAGAAATTACATATCTAACTTTCACGAAGCTCTGCAAAATCATTACACACACTGTTACTTCCATCTCATATACAGCTTGATAGCAAAAATAATGTCATGTAAACAAAATTATTCTTACCTTATCTGCTTTATACAGACAATTGTAGAGATTTTTTACTTCTCCAAATGATACTAGGAATATTTCACTGTGACATCAGGTGCACTGTCATGAGCTTCCTCTACCAGTGTATACATCAAGACTTCGATACACATTAACAAAGTGGCAGTTCTGCTGAATTCAGTGTAATGCATTTCTCTTACAATGACAGAATCTCATCCTTTGCACTTCACATTAAAAGCTGGAAGCTTTACAGTTAGCTACAGAAAAAGTCTATTTATTCTTGAAATGGTGACCAGAACAGTTTCTATCTTGTGGGTATCCATGGGAAAATGATTCCGGAGTTGTAAAGAATCATTGCTGAGAGTTGCAACTGTAATTACTTCAGAATGGTATTGAGAGCATAAGAAATAATCTCTTCTCCCTAGTAAAAAGCAACAAGGCAAAAGGAAATGGCTTCATGTTGCTCCAGGGGAGGTTTAGATGGTTATTAGGAAATGTTTTCTCACCACAAGAGCTGTCAAGCGTTGGAATAGGCTGTCTAGGGAAGTGGTGGAGTCACCATCACTGGAGGTATTTAAAAGATGTGTAGATACAGTGCTTAGAGACATGGTGGACTTGGCAGTGTTAGGTTAACAGTTGGACTCAATAGTCTTAAAGGTTCCTTTCAACCTAAATGATTCCATGATTCTGTAATCTTAGCATTTAAGCTATGGAGAAAAATCTTTAGAATAAATCAGAAAATTGTCTAGGAGATACATACTATAAGGCAAGCTTTCCTTCTTCTATATGTATTCCAGTGTTATTGAAGGAGTCAATTTTTCTTTACTTGCCAAGGATGCAAAGAAATTCCAAACGGCAATAAGCTAATTGTGAACAAAGTCCAAATATAAACCACTGGGAAAGCTGCAATCACAAAACAATCAGGCATGATTCTATTATGATCCTGCAGTTAATGCTTCACTGTTTTCATCACATCCTGACTAAAGATATTTCCACACATGCTTTGAGCAACTAGTGAAAAAAACTCTATTGGGGCTCAGCAGGCAAGTGGCTGGGTTTAGGGTGGCGAGTGTTAATGCAGCACTGCATGGATGCCTCCAACCTGTGGATGGTTCCTCAGAGGCTTTGTCCTCCTCCCTGCTACTCTGGCCACTTCATCTATTTATTTGTGAGCCTTCTTTTCTCTGTTGCTCCCTACAGTCTAACTGCTATTAAAAGAAGCTTTTATATCATTTGGAAAAAACTTTCAGAGGTTCCAAATTACTGGAGTTTTGGTGAGGTTTTTTTTTTTTTTTTCTTTTTTCTCATATGGCTTATTGAATAAATTCTTACACAATTGCAAAAAGGTTGTTAAATCTCTGAGATTAAGATTGACATTGCCATTGTTACATTGTGAAAACTGGGCATATCCTCACTTTTACACCTAGTTTTCTATGTTGACTGCCCTAACAGACAAATTATAATCACTAACCATAATTACATTCCATGTAATCATTACAGATCTAAATTCCACTTAAATGGTTCCATCCAGCTTTCTCAAACATTGACTTTGATGCATGTTCATTATTTTCCACCTCAGTATTTTTGAATCATATAGTATTGTAAATGAAAAAAAGAAAAAAAGAACAATCTCAGAAACAATTATTTTATAAACTCTTTTCCTGGCTGAATTTCCAGCAAGAAAATTTATTTCCAAAAATCTTTGTCCAGGGCATGTATAAAAGAAGAAGGAGCAGTTTTATCTATATATATAATTGCCTCTTTCATACTACATGGATCTTTGCCTGTTACAAGCTGTATTAAACCCAAAGATTCTCTAGAAAATATCCTGAAGCTTCAATTTACTTTGAATTGGCTATGAAATGAGCACATTCTTTTACTCCTGTCCTCAGATTTAACTTGAATTGCTTAAACCTCATTATATTTCATGCTCTATCACTTCTAAAGGAGGACTTCAATTTCAACAACATTCCAGTTATTTCAGGGGAACATCTCCCTTCAGTGTCTGATTTTCTTCGATGCATTTTCCTGCTTTGCAATATTTGATTTTTCCAAGATCGTTTTGGTGTGAGAACTAGACAATGTTCAAAGAGAAAGCCACAATATGTGCTTTTATACCATACAGTGTTTGCAATCAAAGAGAAAAATTTATAAATTAAGATATTACTTAAAACAAATTAACAAAATGACAAGAAAAACACTTGAGCACCACAAAAAAGTTGTGCAAATGCAGAAAAAAAAGAGCAACTCTCATAATGTTTCGAATGCTTACTCTATTGGTGATTGGTTTGGGTTTTTAAATCCATAAAGATATAATATAAAACTATATGTGAATGTGAAAATAATTTCAAATTACACAGAGAATGCCTTCTGTCATATGTTTCCCTCAAATGTAGTAAAGCCTAAATTCAGAAAGGCGTTAGACACCTTGACTTTACTTTTAGTGAAACAGATATAAAAGGCTAACTTCACAAATAAGAAACACCCTCACTATACACCAATTAATTACCCAGCAAAAGAGGTCTGTAAATACTCAGTGGAGCTCCCATGCGTTGCAGCAACATAAATAAACAAATAAGAAATGGTGCTGTATCAAAATTTAAATGTTTGTAAGTACTCACACTTACCAACACATGCAGAGAAAAGTAGGCAACTTTCAGGCTAACTTTTTGGTTTATGTTCTTAGTAAAACAATCAAATGCACAAACAAATGATAATGTTGTTTCTCTACGGCACCTTCATAAAACTTGTCCTGTCACTGGAAAATATTTTAAAAAACAACACAACAACAAACAGCCCCTGAACCCTCCCCAACACTTACAGCCAGCCAAATACGCATACATTTTCCAGTTTGCTATCCATGGACATTTTTTGTTGTTGCATACAAATCTCTAATAGAAAACAGACGGATATATCGCTAAAGGTTTTCACATGCTAATAAACACAAATTGGGCTGCCATTGAATCACTTCCCAACGATATAAACGTGTTTTATTTCAAGGACCAGGGCCTGGCGCTCTACTTACACTAAATACTACCTAGTCTGCAAGCAAGCTCATTCATTTAAAACAGTAAAGCATAAGTCAGAATTAGTAGTCAGAATCAGTAACTACATGACACCAGTTTAAGATTAATGATGTTCTTTAAAAGGTAAGCTATTCTGCCACACAGTTTTGTCTCATAGATTTACTTCTGGACAACATCTAAATGACACTTTTCATAATACTTGGAAACCACTTCCCAGTATTTGCAGGACAGGTGTATCAGGAAATGACCACCTGACAAGACAGAAGGCTTTGTAGTCTTGAAATGCACATAAAACTAAGGTCATTGAGGGCTTGCCTGTGCATTAGTACAGTGTCTATGACTTATTCACCCAATTTAAATACAGAGAATGGAACGTGGATTATAATCATTCATCTACAGTAGCTTTGACCCACCTGTGAGAGAGCAGCTACTGCAGGTTTGACAAAAGGCCAGCCCGCACCAAGCCACCAGAGCAGGCTCATACCCTGGCAGTCAGAATTATGATAGGAACCAGGTGAACATTTTTTTTCCCTGTTCTGTTCACTGAAATCAGCGATTTTGTGACCACTGAAACTCTTCAAAAATTCATAACTAATTTGGTAACAAGATCTGAATAAGGGTAAGAAAGTTTTTGTTGTTTGTTTCCAAGCAGTGTATCGAGACCACATACAGTTATGTTCATTTTTTAAGTGTTTTCAGGAGAAAAAGAAAAGCCAAATTTCATTTGAGCCAGAGAGAATGCTTTCTTAAGCTGGAACAAAAATGTTGAGGGCCTCTGTTTTACAAAGTAATCGGAAATTTTTTCATTCTGGGTCAGCAGAAATTACGTGTTGAATGTGTTTGGTTTTATACACCGAACAGAAAAATCAGTTGCTTGCACAGCTGTATCCTAGGAAGTCTAGAATTGCTGGTGTCAAATTCAAAGAACATTCTCTACACCTTTGTCCTTTGCCCTTTGCCCTTTCTAATGTCACAGACAAACCTCCACCACCCCCAAGACACCACCCATCCACTCAGAATCTGGTCACTTCTATAGGTGATAACATTTGACCTATATAGAAACACTGCAAATCCTTTATGCCCAAGATGTGACGCCCAGTGGGGACTTCCTTTTCTGTCCATAGAATTAAAAATCTTTCAGAAGCTCAGACATTGAAATAACCTTTGCTATGGCAAGGCAGTTGCAGGTGTTGATTTCATCTCAGAGTGCCTCCTCGTCTCCTATCAAATGGCCTGACCAAAGCATCAAGTATCTACCATTTGGCTGTACTTTGAAAACTGCTCAGAGCTACAAAACTTTTCACTTAAACTCTGTGACTTGTAACACCAGTCTTCTTTATGTAACAGGCAATGGTAGCAGCAGCAAGCACTTTTGTGCCTATTCCCAGTGACACATCCCATTGAAGACTACATTCTCAGTAATATCTAACCACCTTAATGACACTAAAATTTCCTTATACAAGTATTTATTATGAGTTTAAAAAAGCCCACAAACCTAAACACCAGACTTAATACCAGTTACATTGTCTGTGTGGTGATGAATAATGGCCTTGCATTTTCACTGCTTTGGGAGTTTTCTTATGTTCTCTTGAATCTACCTTTTGTCTCTCACCTCTTGTTTAGGTTTCAGCTATTTAAACTTATAGTGTATTATATATTGCAGTCTCTTGGGTATTCTGATAGTAGTAATAGTGATTATCATCATTACACATCAAATGCTTGTGTCCAGCACCCCGTTGTTCTAGCTGCGAGTCCTCCACAAAAACAGTCATTAATTCTCATTCTTGTATATTGTCCTTTCCATCCTGTCTCCTTTACTCACCTTGCAATGTCTTTCTGCCAGCACTGCAAAATTTCAGCAGCAATATCACTCGTGCATATATCTTTATCTGGGACAGGTACTGAGAGTCAACGTGTATATATTATGTAAATCCATGCCTTTTTCGAATAAGTGTTCATGCTGTCTGAACTGACTGAACCCTGAGTACTATGTCAACATTTCCTATAATCTGTCTTAAAGAAGTAATTTTTTTCATAGGAACAGAGTAAGTTTTCAGTAGACAAGGACAATAGCTAGGAACCACCACCACCACAACCTCATCCCAATTTCCCTCCTCCTCCTCAAAATAAAGGAGGCTTTGAGACCCACCAGTTATCTCTAGGCAGACCCACCAGCTATCTGTAGGCAGACATCAGTTTGCCAATGTGCAATTAATGAGACTCAAAAGGGTGTTGGCTTTATTCTGTTGTGATTTAATACTCTGATACAACGTGTCCTCTGTGAAAATTTTTTCTCAACTCTACCCTTAAACCACCCCAGTTTCAGCAACACTAATGCTCTGGCATATTTGATGTTGCCAAATCACAGTTAGATTGTGATAAGAATGTTTTGAAGTTTATTTGAAACTAAATAAATCACTCATCGATATTCTTCCAGATGAAGAAGAAGGAATATTTGAAAAGGGCAAGAAAACATAATGCTCAGACAACATTTAATGATAAACAAGATTTAATGAGTTCATATGTGCAATGACCTGGTATTTGTAGTTACCACCGTGTGATTAATTTAGACAATAAATCAATTTTCACATCACCATCATGTAGTTTGGAGATAAATTTGCACTGAAATGATCCAGGAATTCATGCTTTTCATCTCTGATTAAATCATCAGAAGAACTAATATTAAACAAAAGCCTATGTTCCTCCAGGCAGAGCAAACCATTTTGCCACACTCCTGCAGGCAGAACCAACCAGCCCCACTGCAGTGCTTAGTGTAGTATTTAGCATGGTTTCACCAAACACCCACATACCCTATGGGGCCAGCAAATAACATAAGCCTTCTGGATGACCTGCAACCAATTTGTTTCAGTTAGGTGCTTCTCTACTCTGACCTGACATGTGCAAAGAAAACTGTATGTCCCCAGAGTTAATTTAGTGAGACATATATCACTTCCACCTACAGTGTATACAATCAAGAGAATCCACCTACAGTGTATACAATCAAGAGAATTTGAGGATCTGTCTAATGCCTTGTCACAAGGAGTACCTAACCAATCAAGGCATAGTGGCAGCATAATCAGCATTGACTTTTTTACAGAAACCATTCATGAATTAAGTTAATTAAAAAGTCTGATCCTACCCTACTAGTTTTTATTTAAAATCTTCATCAATGATCTGTAAAAGTAAGAGAGAACTGAAGTTTCCAAGTCTGCAGGTGATACTGTTCTCAGTAGTCAAATGCTGGGCTGATAATGGGAAACTTCATAAAACTTCAGAAAACTGAGAAAGAGGGCAGAAAGATAGCAGAGGCATCATGTTGTAGGTATAGAAAAAATAGTGCCTTAAGGGAAAATAATGTAAGCATGCACACTCAGCACTGAACTTTGAGTTATAATTGGAGAAGAGTATTGGTGTTGTCACTGTTAGTTGTCCAAAATCATCCCATGTTTGAAAAGGCTCAGGGACAGCATGAAGGAGGATAATACTGAGGTTTATGTAACCGTGAAAGCTGTGAATAAGCTGGATAACTAACTGTTGTTCACCAAGACCTGCCACAAAAGAACTGAGGAACAGTCAGTTCCACAAGCAGGTAGAAAACAGGTAGAAGAAATTTCTTCTTTACTTACTGGGTAGTTCTGGATTTTTTTGCCAGAGGAGGTGGAGTTATAGATTTGAATGTCAGCAAATTCAAAAAGACATTAGGCAAAATCATGGATAATGTACCTGGAAATGTATATTAAAAGCACAAGGCAGGAACGTACATTTCTGATATCTAGTGAAACAATTCTGAGTGCTGAGGGAATTGACAAGAATGGATGACAAGAAGTATTCAGGACTTCGCTTTCTCTCCATTGAGATCTCAATTTGCCATTGCAGAGACTGAATAAAGGCAGATGGACCATTTGTCTGGGCAAGTAAGGCATTTCTTGTGTTCTTAATTCTCCCATCCATCAGAGCAGCTGAATGGAAATGCATTTAAAAAATAATTGTCAAAGCAGGCATGATCTCCTTGAAATTAGGCTTCCTGTGCCCCATGATACAGCTGATTCTGCACTGCAATTTTGATGTTGAAATACAGATGGCTTGCATCTTTTCTGGAGCTTGAGAATAAGGGATCCACCACAGATTTGCCTCTTTCAAAAATACTGGAAAGAAGATTAAGCCCTGCCATTTCATATAGAAGTACACCAAGGCTTACTCCATCTCTGTCTATCCATTAAAAAAAGATTCAAGAAAATTTGTATTTAATGCAGAAAAAGTTAGCTACCTAGATATACACTCACACCCATATGTGTAGCAATAAAATAATTTGATTACAGTGCTTAATATCTCTTCAGTCAGGTTTTCTTATTCATACTGCATGTGTATGCCCTCCATCAGGTGACCAGGGACTAATTTTCTTCTCCTATCTGGCCACTGCTGGCTGTCTTCCTCTGAAGCTTTCCATAATGACCAATGTCAGTTGTAGAGCAACAACAGTAGGTCTGATCTATGACTCCACATTCCTCGGAGCCAAAAAGCCACAAAGCTATTACGAGCCCTCATCCCCAGCCTTTTAGTAAAAATGGCCTTTAAAAGTGAAGTGAATAATAGTTTTCCTCCCACCTGTTTAATTTTTGTAACTTTTTTCCCCCTTCTGATATACCCATTGTTAGACTTTTGCAGTGATCTATGATTCATGAAGCTGCATACCAGAATAATGGCAAAGGTAAAGAACTAGGCTCAGTCAGATGACTGGAAATTAATTTTCAAGTTGTTATTTCTATGGTATAAAAAGATTGATAGACTGAAGCGAACTGTTGATTTATCCCTGCAGAGAATCCAGTGATAATAAAATGAGTGGATCAAACAATATTATTTTTACCATGGCAGACAAAAATTTATTACAAATTTGAAATCCATATGGGACTAAATCCAACTCTAGAAATAATAGTAACATGTATGCCACTCAAATTACATTTTGATAATAGTTCAGCCTACAAATTGTCCAGTTCAAATAGAGGAATGTAAAAACAAAGCCTGTAAACAGATTTATTTTGAATTCATTTAACACTATCAAGAATATAAAATTGATTTACTCTCTACTATAAATCCTCCAACCTTCAGGCCCCAAGGCAGTCATCAGTACAAATTTCTGACATTTAAAGCATGCATTAAAATCAGAATTGTATGTATACATGAAATGAGAGAGGTACACAATGCTTGGAATTTTTTAGCTATACTTACATCATTTTTCAATTCCATGCTGTTTTGCTTATGGGTTATGCACTTGAGATAGACATACTCAAATAAGGAAACAGAAAAAGCTAAATAAGCATTCAGGTGATTAAATGGTGTGCACTCACAATTTTTTCTAAGTAAAAAATGTCAATGATGTTTCTTTCTGGATATCTCTAAAATCATTGTTTTAATCATAATCTTATCATAAGAAAAGAAAGAGCAGCGGAAAATTGAAGATGATAATATTGTAATCTAACACCTTCATTAGTGGTAGTGATTAACACTTGAAACTTAGATGGGAATAACTAATAGTAAAGGCAACTGAAAAAATCTGAATAGGTAACAGCCTTTATTTTACTTCATTGTATCTATATGTATTATATATTTAGTCAGAAATATGGCCTCAAGCCATATTTCTACCAGGCTTTTTTCCCTCTGAGAAAATCTGTTAGAACAAAATAACAAAAATTTTCTTGACCTTTAAACTAAGGAGTTACTGAGATCAGTGCAATATAGTGGATATTATTCAGGGGAATATGTGCTTACTGACTTTCGATCACACAAGGCCCTGAACTGTTTTCTGTCACTTTCCTTATTGATCAGGTTAAAATAATTGCAAGAAGAAAAAGCATTTTAAAATTAAGTTTCACTGGGGTTTATAAAAGTCCTAGTAATATGATTTTTCCCCCTTATTCCCTAATAACACTGCTAGGAGAGTATTTTCGTGTAAGAAAATATGTAGTACCATGGACCTACCTCAATAAAGTACAAGCTATTCTCTCCTTTAAAAATACATAATCTTAGAGCACACTTTTTCTAACTACTGAAATATGAGCAGCTGCTTGCACACACACTTGGACAATAAAGCAAAGGAATAATTCCTACTTTCAAGGCTATATGAGCTTTCTAGCAATCGTCTGTGGAATGAGTTTACATCTAGACATTGAAAACTAACAGCTGCAAATGCTAAAAGGAAGATGCAGCTGCAGCTAGGTGCCCATTACCCAAAGAAAAAGTTTCAACTAAGTCTCACAGAAAGAAATATTCCTTATCCTCCCCGGGAGAGAACCATTCAAGAAAATGATAAGACAGCTGTCATTCTCTGATTGATAGCAGAAATATGTCTAAAAAGAGTTTATGTTAGAGAAATTACCAGGCAGTAATCTGAGCAATTATTCATTAGACATTATATAATATGTTCATTTTTCTGTATATTGAATTTTAGAGGGATTTGGTCTGGTTTGGTTTTTCCTAAACACTATGGCAAATTTAACTTAAAAACGGATCAAAATTCGCTCACACATAGGCAGATCATATGATCCAGAAACTTTCTGGAATAATGGAAGTAAATGTCCTATGCATGAAACAAAGGCTGAAGGGCTTTTTGGAGACAGTTTTCCACATAAAGATGCAGCAGCTTTTAGCTGTGAGAGAAGCATCTAGAAGATGACTCCCTGAACTGAGTTGTAAAACTCCAAAAGCTTTGATGCAATATATCTTCCATACTCAGTATTTTGAAACATTTGTTTCAGTGCCTAGCTCTGAAGTCTGTAAACTAAACATTGCTCCATGTGCTAGGAAACACAAAGTGGAAGATCATTAAGAATAATTGGACAAGTAAATTACTGTAATATTCTGAATGTGGAAAAAGGGACAATATGTATATAATTGTTTCAATGTACCCTGTAATTAGAATACACTGAGTAAATGTAATTGCTTGTCAGTGAGAAGCAGAAACATTTTCTATAATGCTGTACACCTTTCCAAATAAGGAACATATTTCACCAACAGCAACTTTTATAAAAGGCAAATTTTATGGATTTTAGAATAAAGAAAATATGTCTCCTTTTTTGTTGGCCATTTTCCATATTTTTTTTCCAAAATTAGCTATATCTAAGTTAAGAACAAATAAACTTCTTAGTTTCACAATAAAACAGACATTCACTTCAGATATAATAATAAAGTGTCTAATTTTGGGTGAGTAAAAGAAATGTTCCTTATTTTTGTAATTACCTCAAAAAACGGCTTAGAAAAGTTAAAACAACTTCTTGCTAATTCCCAGTAAATATCTATTTCTACTTGTAGAATCTAAATAAAACTTCTTGTTTTTCAAAAAATCAAAAACCCCAAAGAAACAACGAAGTAAAAGTTCCTCAGTTAGAAACAAAGCATTATGAAAGTGAACCATACCAGACAGAGCATTGAGTCTAGATTCCCATAGCTGGAAGCAATGACAGAATTTCCTCAAAGGTCAATGAGCACAGAAAATTGGCCAAGTGAAAAGTACCATTTTTTTTGCTAACATCATGGGCTTGAAGGACTAAAATTCCTTTAATTGTGAAACAGAGAAACCTGATATTAGTCTTAAGTAGACAAAGTAAAAGAGAAACAGACCTGAGGCACCATTACATGAGGTGAAAAAGAAGAAAACTTAAAAGAGTCATTATAAACCAAATAGAAATGAAGGCTGGGTTTTGGTAAGCTGTTCTTGCATAAGTTGAATCAAGGCATGGTTTCATATGGGTCCTGAGAACCACGAGGTACCATTTCTAAAATGAATTGTTACAAGATGAGATAAGTAAGCATACCAGAAACTCCAAAGGAAGAGGCAACGCTGGTGCTTTTGCAGGCGAAGTGCAAGAACAGATCAATCTGACCTAATAACACTAAAACACAGAGAACTGAGCACCCAGCTGGCAAAGTTTTACCAGTACACAGACACTAGACCTCATAATAAAGTGTCTCTTGATAATTTCTTTTTTTTTAACAGAAATCATTTCCAGAATACATAGCATACTCATAACTGTATCCTTAAGACCCTGTCCTGATGTGCAAGCTTCATTCCAGAACCCAGATGTGGGATGGGCTGATGTAATAAGGCATCAGCCTGAGGCTTTAGCTTGAAAGGAAATACATGACACTGAGAGTCTACTCTGCCAGACTCTGCAAAGGGAATGCTCTTAATTGAGGACTGAAGGATTATCCAATTCTAACAGATAAAGTAATAAGAATTTTCTTGCCAGCATATTTTCCCTATCATCAATTTTATCTTTCATGAGAAAGAATGAAAATCTTTGGAGAAAATTCATGAGCCTGAGAATATAGGGACTGTTTATTTACATTACTTTGTTGGAAGCTACTATAATATACTTTACCATTTTTTTTATTGCTTCAAGATGGGGCAGTGTCAAATGTTTTGTGAGCAGCAAGCTTTTTTTACTGAAAAGGCCTGTTTGCCTAACTATTCATAGTATGTCAGGCTTTTTTTTTTTCTATTTTTCAATAAATAATTAAATATAAGGAGACAGAAATAGGGAAAAAAATATTACATGGGTTTATCAGAGGTAAAATACATAACACTAGATTGATGTCTTTCTTTTGATGAATCAGATAATTGTCTAATCAAAGGCAATAATATAGACTCATTTATCTGAACTAGTGGCATCTGGTATTAGTTAATATAGAAGTTATTAGTTAAGCTGGAGATTAGTAGGTTCTCTAATGAAAAATGGACTAATGAAGAGAACATGAAAAAAATAGTGCTGAATCCAGCTAGAGGATTCAGGAAAGGTCTACAGGGACCGGTTTGAGGATTGATCTTGAAAGTTCTGCATTGTTGTTGCCTCAAAGACAGTAGCACTTACCTTATGATTGCAAATTAATCAAAATCGTAAAGCATCACCCACAAAGAGAAGGCATGTGATATCAGGAGCTGGAAGCACCTGAATACAAGAGTAATGGAAATCGGATGAAAAAAACATTGTACACAGGTGAGGCTAATGCAAGAAGAACAGTTTATCTGTAAACTAGGTGATCATAAGCTGAAAATGACAAAAATATTCCTAAATTTCTTCTAGAATTACTGGAAATGTTTGTCTGTAAGTAGATAGGACAGATTTCATAAATCTCTTCTAATTCTGTGTTCTTGCATTTCTAATTAACAGTATTTTAAATTCCAGCCTTTTTCCTCTGTTTAAATTTATTAGTGATGGGGTTTGCTAAAAATTATAGCTATCAGAAATCACATTGAACAGGTCCTTAGTGAGCAGTGTGGTGTGAGGTGTGTGTGTGTGTGTGTGTGTGTGTGTGTGTGTGTGTGTGTGTGTACAGAATCATATACAGATATATCCACAATTCATAGTATAGGCACCATAATCTGGTTTAAATTAAGGATTACTAAATAGGTGCTAATATAAACCTGGCAAACCAGATGGTACTAAGAATATGTCTCATTCTTTCGATATGGCATTTCTGTATAAAAAACTATTACAATATAATATACTTATATTTTTATTATTCACATAGACATCATGTTTAATCTTTTAAATGTTGTTTGGACACCAAATCCAATAGGATGTTTGTGTAGTTTACAAAAACATTAGGAACATAAACATGCGATTATAGATGAAAGAGCTCTTAGATCATCTTGCCCTATCCTGGCCAATGTATGACTCTTCCCTAATATATATATATACATATATATATAAAATTTAGATGGGGTGATATTTTATATTATTTAAGTGATGAGTCTTACACCACTGCCCTTAAAGTATTATTCTTATGTCCTCTATATTTTTATGCCAATGAGATGCTTCAATCATAAATTTGGATATTTGGATGAAAATGTATATGGTACAGTAACTTGATTTGCAATAACTGTAATGTTGGTATTACTCCTACGCATAAAGAATATTTCTGGGTGCATAGACTAAGTAATACAAAATAAAAACCAAAAGAAACATAGAATCATAAAATAGTTAGGGTTGGAAAGGACCACAATATCATAGAGTTCCAAACCCACTGCCATGGGCAGGAACACCTCATGCTAAACCATGTCATCCAAGGCTCTGTCCAAACTGGCCTTGAACACCGCCAGTGATGGAGCATTCACAGCTTCCTTGGGCAACCCATTCCAGCGCCTCACCACCATCACAGTAAAGAATTTCTTCCTCATATCCAATCTAAACTTGCCCTGTCTTTAAGTTTGAACCCATTACCCCTTGTCCTATCACTACAGTCCCTCATGAAGAGTCCCTCCCCACCATCCCTATAGG
>JARCZZ010024257.1:0-12708 GCA_030323915.1 Brotogeris chrysoptera | reverse complement strand
CAGGTTGGATACAGGGGCTTGGAGCAACCTGCTCCAGTGGAAGGTGTCCCTGCCTGTGTCAAGGGGCTGGAATTGGATGAGCTTAAGGTCCCTTCCAACCCAAACCAGTCTGGGACTCTATGTTACAGTTCCTGTGTCAGGGGTTATGCCACTCTCTGACAGAGATGGAGAATCTAAGATCGAAAATGCAAGACACTGTGCACTTCTTACAAGGTAGTTGTCCAGCTTGTGGCAGCTAAACCTCAGGCTTGATCCAATCTGCTATGTTCATTCACTTCAGGCAATGGAGAGACATGAATAGAAACAGGCAGCTCTGACCACACACAGCCATAAATATACAAATTATTACACAACCTAATTTGCATTAAATATGATGGGGTGCAGCACTACATCAGCCACTGTGAAAAGTAGGTAAGGGCTGGTGTACCCTGCATGTTTTATTTCCATCACAGAGTGCCTCAGATACTCTTCCCCCAGCTAAGGAACAGTGCTGGGTTCCAGGACATTGCTGTATTTCCCCCTCAGCCCTGTATCTTTACTCTCAGTGGTGTGCTATGATCTTAGCAAGTCACGGATGTGCACAGCACGTGCTAAGTCTCCTCAGACTTGCAGGACCCCTGCTTACATGAATTCATCTCAATCACTTTCTATAGAGAGAAACTGTGTGCACTGCAATAGTCCCTTTCCACCAAGGTCCCGGTAGCTAGAAGCTGGCTCTCTCAGAGAAACAGGCATGTGATTGACCCAACTAGTCACTTGATTTCACAGATGCTTCATGGCAGCATAGCTCCAGGAACAGTTATGGGACTATAAAGGAGGGATTAAAGAGCAAGCAGTCAGTCAAAAGAGCAATTTTACTCTATCCCATGCACAGCATCACATCTGCAAGCAAGGAGAAATCAGCCCAATACCTGGCAGAATTCCATTTGCGCTCATCTGAGCGGATTTGACCATCAAAGAGACAGGCTGAGATAGAAAGTTCTATTCTGCTCTGCTTGTATTTAGACATAGCTGAACTTTATACAGTCCCAGAGACTATGTGTGTACACTGTTTTGGTACCATTCAGGGCTTTAGAAATGAATTTATTCAGTTAACATTTCTCATCTTCCTCATTGCCTCAAGTAACCAAACACAATGTTTTCCACAGAGGTGCCAGAACAGGAAGAATTTGGAAAGGGTGGAAACCCACCCAATTCTCTGGATAAAGGCTACAGAATATTGCAGATTCACACTGGTGTTTGCAAGCATTCTGAGTTTTCAATGGCTATTTCAGCCAAATCGTTTCAGAGGATGGCAGGTTTTTTGCTAAGTAGTCTGAACGAACGGTTCCTTTAAAATCTGACCTCAGTGTATCTTTGTAAGTCTAGAATTCACGTGGATTTACAGTGCTGTGCACATAGAAATGTTGGGTTTGTCCTGTACGAGTCAGGAGGATTCAGATACCTGTACATCCATTGCCAGGAAAAGATATATTCATTCCTGAAAACATGAGAAGGAATATTGGTAAAGACAGAGGCTTTCTCTCTCCTCCCCCAGAGCCCTCTCAAACATGCCAGGTTTGCTATCGAAGTTACTTGGATGAAGACTCTTACCGCTAACATCTACCTTGGGAAAAAAAGCCAGGCTTCAGTTGTCAATAGCAATGCTCCCATCAGCTTTAACAGAGGCAACATACCACACTTGGCTAACTGAATTATTGGAGTAAGCAACTGAAATGAAGCTAAAACCTCAGAGCAGCCTTTCCATATCTGAAGGGGGGCTATAACGATGTTGGAGAGGTACAGCTCATCAGGGACTGTAGCAACAGGACAAGGGGTGATGGGATCAAATCGAAACAGGGGAAGTTCAAGTTAGATATAAGGAAGAAGTTCTTTACTGTGAGGGTGCTGAGGCGCTGGCACAGGGCACCAGGGAAGCTGTGGCTGCCCCATCCCTGGCAGTGTTCAAGGCCAGGTTGGACACAGGGGCCTTGGGTGGCATGGTCTAGTGTGATGGGTCCCTGTCCATGGCAGGGGGTTGGAATGGATGAGCTTAAGGTCCTTTCCAACCCAAACTATTACATGCTTCTACGACACTAAAGCTGAAATTAATGAAACTGATTGCATTTTTATAATGATGCTTTTTTTCTTGATGTCAAACACTTGCTTTGTGAAGATTCTGATAAATGAGATAACCTTTCTCTGCTGTAACCCTCTGAAGTAACAGTCCAAAGTCAACACTCCTATATAAAAAACTACACAGTAGTGTGGCTCCCACAACCCTGCATCAGAAAGGGTTCACCTTTCTCCCTGGGTTATATCTATCCAGGAAACTTAATCTCTAAATGCTGGCAGGAATTGCCTCACTCGTGTCCCAAATCTAGCGTGAGGCATGACTAATGCTTATGATGTGCCCTGCAATACTGGGAGGAAAGGTTCTATAGGAATGCAGAGCTGCTTTCAAGAACAGAAATAAATTGTCTCTCATTCTTCCTTTTCCCCATCTTGTTTTTTAACTTTCACACGTCTTTGTTGTGGTCCCAGTTTACTCTGTGAACAGAGCCCAGTACTGTTTGGCAACGGCATCAGCATCTTCTCAAAGCAAACATCTAAAGCTCATCAGAAATCTCCAAATGCAGCCGATTGTCTTAGATATTTATCATTTCACTCCAAGAAAAATATTTACCAGAAGCAGAACGTGAAGGAACGATACAGTGTTATCTCCCATGAGCATCTTCTCAAAGCACAGCTGATACAAAACAAAACTCGGAACTAGCTATCAACATAGCTGCTCTCTACAGCTCCTCAGCATCTGAGGCATCTTTCCGTTAGCATTCCCGGACCAGAAAGGGCCTCCAAAACTCCAACTGCCCTAATCCAGGCAAAATCCCCTTCTTCACTTTTCCTTAGTAGAAAAAACATAGTAGAGAAATGAAAAAACATACGTAACAAGCCCTGTGGATCAAAAAGTCTTCACTCAGGAGAAAAACAACCCCGCTCTTGATAGCAAATAAATATGCACCAGTACTCAAAAACTGAAACCAAAGACTCGGGTCTGCAGGAACTGACACTTCCATAATGGCCATAACGGCCCTAATGCCTCCCTCTCATCCTTTGGGAAAGTTTTTTTTTCCTGAAAGCACTGGTTGCTGAGGTGATCAGGGCCGAGCGACCTTCAGATCCCACACGGAAAGGGCAGACAAGCCCTGCGGCACACAGCAGCAACCTCTAACTGGCAAAGGCTGAAGCAATTCCCATCAGTCCTTTCCTGTTTGGGTGAACTGGATACAAGGGCTCAGTAGTTTTCATTCGGGTTGAAACGTTTCCTGAAGAGCCATCAGAGTTTTCCAGAAAATCAGCAAGAGCAAGGAGGGAGGAACAAGAAACAGGGCAAGTCTGAACCGGGAAAACATTCTCCTTCTAGTTTTCCCTTTTTTAAGCAAAGCTGTTGAGACAGAAAGTAAAGGCAGCAGCTCCAAATCACAAGCCGCAAGCCTGGTGGGAGGCAGTTAAAGGGGAAACGCAGCACCGAGTCAAGACCTGTCTTTGATCTCCAGTTTTCCCAAGCTGCATTCCCATCTGCAGCCCACCATTTGTTTTCAGTTAAGACAGGCAGAATGAAAACTCCTCTGCTTGGGAAGAGCAACAAACCAGCCCTGCAAAAATCACACAGTGACACACAGCCAAAATAAGGAAGAATTAATATCTCAAAAGAGCTGATGGCATCTAACAAAGAGGGAAAGGCTCACACTTGGGGATGCTCTGGGTATCTTTCATCCAGGAATTTCAAAGTCACTCAAATCAGTGATGGGTAGATAGGGATCGCCTTCTCACACATTACTACATGGAGCCAGCAAGCTGGTGCCCCAAGGTTTTATCAGCAGTGAGTGTGGTCCTGGCCCATCCTAATGAACTTGACAGGTTCGACAGGATTAGAGCAGTAGGTTGTAGCACACACCAGCACAGTAAACCCCAAGATTTTGCCCTGTCAGCACTGTAATAGATGTATTTTCTGCATCCTCTTGTGTTTATGAGCCCACACAATTACACTCTTCCCCATTTTAGGGGACACTGCGCAACATCTTCATGATTTACTGTCTCCTGACACGTGGAGCCCCAGCCCCACTGACGTTCTCAACTACAGTTCTGTTTGTTGGCATCTGGCACTGCATATGCTGACACAAAGCAGTTTGCATGTCTCAGAGCTATTGTTCCAGACTCTGCACATTTACAGTTACCATCAGTTACTCACAACAGGCTCTGAAAATTTTCATTGCCACAACTAAAGATTCTTCAAATCACACCTCAAACTTTGGCATGCTTCCAGCTTGCTTTAGTCACCCAGTACATTAGCAAACAGTGCTGTTTAACCACTCCGCATAGCTGGTGTCACCAGAGTCTTCATGTAGATTACATACTACACTTACAGTGTTTCACAGTGGAAGTGAGAACCACCAAATCCAGCTTGTGGAATAGTCGCTGTGCCCCTGGGCCCAAGCCAAAGGCACAGAAGGAATAAAGCAGGATGAAGCCAGGACACAGCTCGTCTCTTCTCCCAAGGAACAAGGGGTAGGACAAGAGGAGACACCCTCAAGTTGGGCCAGGGACGTTTAGGTTGGAGATTAGGACAAAATACTCCAGAACAGGCTGCCCAGGGCAGTGGTGGAGTCACTGCCCCTGGAGATATCTAAAAGACATATAAATGTGGCACTTGGGGACGTGGTTTAATGGTGACCTAGGCCATGCTGATCTAACAGTTGGACTCAATGGTCTTAAGGTCTTTTCCAACCTGGCTGATGTGATGTGCAATCACAGTTTAAACCTCTGTGGTCACGAAATGGCATAGTTATCAGGAGGGATTTTCCACATTGCCTACTGCCAGCAAAACCAAGTCGTGTCTTTCTGAGTGTGCTAATGATGGCATAACCCTTCCCCTTCCCCTACAAAGCACAGGGTCAGCTACTGAAACACAGCACAGGGGTAAAGTCTCCATCAAAAAGATCCTATGCTGCAGCACTGCAGGTCCCTTCATTCAACAAGGGACTTGCGGCAGCTGGAGGAAGGATGCTTAAATCCCAGTTAAAAGCTTGAATTAACTTTTTTGCTGATAAACCAACACCATCTCAAGACTGGGTTTAAAGCATTCGAAGCTTAAGCAGAAGGGAAGGCTTTGTATTGTGAATGGGGTGTGTAAATAGTGTGTCAATGCATCCACGTCTTGTGACCGAGGTAAAGCATCCTTCTCTAGCTGGCACTGACACAGCGGAGGCACAGCGTAGGAAACAACTTAATGGCTGTAGTAAAGCAATCAAAGCAACCAAACCAACCCCAGGGCCTCTTTGACAAGATCTTGAGCGCTCTCCCCCGAAAAGAACGGCTCAAAGGCTTCGAACAGCCCCATCGCCAACACCAGCGCGCACCGAGGCCATCGCACGCCCCACCAAGCGCCTCGCTCAGCCCCAACCAACCCCTCCGTGTCCACCCTCCCGCAGCTCAGCCCTCACACGGGCGCAAACCCACCGCTTCCCCACTCACAAACGCCCCCTTAACCCCACCGCGGCACCCCCGCTGCATCCCCCGGCCTCGCTGCGCCCTCCCACCCGCAGCAGCCCGCCCTTTCCCCGGCGCCGGGGTGGAGCCAGCGAGCGGCGGCGGCAGCGCGCATGGGCCCCGCAGCCCTTTCTCTGAGCCGGGCAGTGTGTGCGTGTGTGGTGCGGGGGGAGGCGTGAGCCGGACGCGGTTTCCCCTCACCCGGCTTCGGCGGCGGAGGGGCCTTTTCCCCGTCGTCTCCTCACCTGCGGCGGCCATGTCGGCGGGACGCGGTTGGTAGGCGGTGGTTGGAGCGCCCGGGCTCGGGCCCCCGCTGTGGTGGAGCCGAGGTGAGCGTGGGGAGAAAGGGCTCTGTGCCTGGGGTCGGTTTGTGTCGCGATAGCGCCCGCAATATCGCGAGGGCCTCGGGCGGGGATGGCTGAGGTGAAGGGGGTGCGCGCCGCAGCCTCGCCAGCGTTCTGGGCCGTTACAGCCGAGGGACGCGGTGTACCTCAGGGGCCGCTCAGCCTCGTCGTGAGGAGAAATAAGGCGATAAATGGGGTAAACCGCCGTGCTGGTTTTAATTGTGATTTATTTGTCGTTTGGCGGCCCCCCCCCCCCCTCCTCCTTCCGCACGCCTTCAGTCCCCATCCTCCAAAGAAGGTTTCTAAGGTGGATCAGTTCGCCTCTCGCCAAGAAAGAATGTTGTAGGGAAGAAGGGATAATCGGGATTCCAGCCGCCCGTGCTTGGGAGGCATGAGGAAAACGGCGTTGTGCTCCCCGGCTAGCGTGCAGCTGCCGACCGGCTTTGTGCTTGGCCTCCTTCTCCATTGTCCTTTGTGGTGGTTTCACTGAGGCTCTTGCAATGCCGCCTTAGACCTTTTCAGGTGCAGTGGAGGTCTGTGGGTCAGCCAGGGTGCTCTGCCAGTGACATGTGTGCTTGGCAGCGCTGTGAAATGGAGGGGAGCCCGGCCGGCGTGTCACATACGTGTGTGTGTGTGTGTTTGTACACACGTGTGGAATTGGTTTTATGTGCACGATGTTGGTTGTCTCTTCCACCACAGTGCAGTGGTGATGGAAGGGTCGTAGTGCAGGGTCTGGTGAGGAAAGGTCCGTAATGCGTTTGGACTCTGGGTGAGCAATGGCTTCAACTTGAGAAGAAGCTAAATTAACCTCAAACCTTACGTGTGTGGTTTTGTGTGTTACTGTTTTCCTTCCTCAGACTGCTTCTCTGAGAACAGGTCTCGTACCTCAGTCTGGAGCGGACCGATGGCTGGGGGATGTTAAGGTGATGGGAACAAGTAATTTTATGTTGCACCTCTGTACTTTGCGCACAAGATTGTGCAGAAAACAGCACTTTGGACAGAGGCTTGGACTTGGGTGCCCAATTTGTGGTGTTGGTTGGTGCTGTCTTCAGTAAGACTGGAATGTAGAGGAATAGGTGGAAAGGTGAGAGGACGGAAGGTTAAAATATGCTATAAATCTCAAGCGTGTTGTCCATAGGTGACCAGACATGGAACAGAATAAGTTTGCAAGACTCCTTAAAGTGTATCTGTTTCAAGGGTTCAAGGTTGGAGCATGGGTTTGATACCTTTTTCGACGTGAGAAGGACAAATTCCATGCATGTGCTTGTTCACAACTGTGTGGTATCTTCCCTGCCGCACAGATGTCTTTTCATTTCAGCTTTGTAAAATTAGGTTAGCCTCGAGTGAGCAATTTATTTTGACTGGTAAGTAAAATACTACGTATTCCTCGTGATAAAAGAGCAAGCAAATAGTTCTTATGCTTGCACTGATTTGTTTTCTTGAAACTGTTTGGGGAAAGAACGGACCTGGAAGGGTTAATGTGGTATTGCTACCGTGCATAACGTACAGAAATGGTACTCCATTGCCAGAAGCAAATTATTGGTCAGTCTTTCAGCTTGTGGTCATAACCTGGGATTTGTTTCAAGTATATAGGTCAAGTTTATAAAGCAACAAAGAGCATCGGAGGCAGGTCAGCAGAAATATCAGTGGGAATTGTTTTGCCTTGTAGACTTTCCATACGGTTTGTAGCTGGATGTGGCAGTGCTTTTGTGCCACTTGCTGATGGGTTGTGAACTGTCAGCATCCCAGTTCTTAAAGAGTCTGTTTTTTCCCTAATGCAAAGTGAGGGACAAGGTGATGTCGTTGAATTTAAGGGGGAATCTAACAACATGGGGAATGGTGCTGCTTTGGACGTTTTCCCTTGGGCTTCTGTTTCTTTTGGGAGCTTCTGAAAAGGAAATGTCATTTTGCTGGTTGAAAGCATTGTTTTGCCTGCAGTGTCAGACCACACTATGGGGATGATTCCAGTCAACTTCCCCCGTTTCAAACCAACCACGTCAACTAGTGTGGTACGTTTATACAGAAATTCAGTGTGCTTTGCAGGAACCCGTTCTACATATTTCCAAAAATAAGTGATGTTTTTCATTATTATGGCTGGAAGAGTTTGTATAGGAGACAAAAAATGGAATGATTTCCCTTGGCCTTTGCATCCTCCTCTCCACAAGTACAAGGAAGATGTTGGCTTCTTCAGGAACTGAGGGATTATGTTCATTTGCACTTCCTCTCCCAATATTGTTATCTGTGTAGTTCTGTGTGATTCCAGTGGTTGGGACCAAGGTAGGAGCTGTTGTCTCATAGCTGTTGGCTCGATACCATTTTGGCTGATTACAGGGTTAGGGCAGAAAGGGAAGAAGCTGTAAAGAGCTGCAGGAAAATGAGTACATTTTACTTGCAAACCCCTGGACTAATTGCTCTCGTGGCACTGTAAATGTGGGTGGCTTCTGTCAGATAGCGTGTGCTCATGCAGGGCCAGTTCCCTCCCCAGTTCCAGGATCTGGGTTCAGTGTGGTTTCAAGCTGGGTTTCAGTGGGCTGCAGCAGCATCTTTTACTAGCAGAGCCTATGAGCTTCCTGATGAGGGGATTTGATGACGGGCATGGTAAGGCTGAGCCAGTAAGGCAGCCTGACAGACCCATTCTCCTCCATCCATGGTAAGGCCAAGCCAATAAGGGGCCTGAGAGACCCATTCTCCACCTCTAGACCCCAGACAGACCCATTCTCCTCCACCAGATTCCTGCAAGGATTTGAAGACGAGCACATGAGATGTCTGTGCCTGCCACAGTGAAAGTTATCAGTTTCACTGCTTGGGTCTGGTAGCTTTCCTCAGGTTGTCTGTTACCTTAATATGAAATAAATCAGCTATCAACTTTTAAAGCCCACAGCTGTTTTCCTTGGTGAAAGAAGTCAATTTGGTGTCTGGGTCACCGAGTCTGGTTAGTGGGAGCCTGTGGATTTCTGGAGTGATTTCTATTCTGATGCTAATCCTTTGCACAGGCTGGCTGTGATCTGTTAGCCAATTCGAGAAAGGGGATATGCATACTGAGGACGCTCAAGGGAAGCCAGTTGGTTTAGTTATTGTTATGCAGATGGAGTCTTCCAGCCAACACAAATTTGGAGAATCACATAACCTGAGGATATAATGCTGCGGGTCAGCAGCCATGGAGCAATTCTGAGCCAGTTTGGTTGAAACTGTTTTTTTCAGCATGAATTTTGTGGGCTTTACGTTTGATTTGGGTTTGTTGGTTGGTTTTTTTAATCCATGTTGTAGCTGAAAACAAATTGATGCTTTACAGTTAGAGTTGGGAAACTGGACGTTTTAAATTTTTAATCATTGTGTTGGGTAAGAAGTGTAGGAAGGCAGCAAAGCTGTCACTCCATTGACACAGCTACGAGCTGCTCAGTTGGATCCTGCCTCTACTTCTGATGGGGACTTGCGGTGTTTGTGCATTGCCTCTATTCCTGCTGTTTAAAACACTTCAGACTGTTGAGTAACCTGTGTGAGAGTGTTCATAAGTGTGTAAAACCAGGTAAAACGTGTAGGTCTTACTCAGCAGAGTTTGTTTGCTGTGTATTTGTTCCCTAGGGATTGTTTTAGAAATAAGAAGTACTGGAGTAATGGAAAAGTGCATGGAATGCTCCAGGTTAGGCTTTGGTTGCGTATTATACATGATGCAACTGCATGTGGTTTTCCTCCTTTTAAAGATTCCAGCTAACATCGTGGGGGCTTCTGCAATATGTTATTAGGGTGGGGTTAATGTTCAGGTATTAAGGAGCCTTTCTAGGTTTTCAGTGGTTTTTTTGTGTTGCTGGAGTCCAGAGTAGATTAGCATAGCATTTGTTTGTCTCTGTACTGTTACATGCTTTGGAAGTGTGCAAAAATAATTAAAAGCTGCCCTTTAAACTATTTAGTAAATTGGATTTGCTTTTACCAGCAGTGGCACAGAATGTTAATCGTGTTTAAGCTGATGGTGACTTTTCCAATCTGATTTTACCTGGCAAGAAACTTTGCTACCCAGTTGTTAAATGCAGTTAATGAAGTGCTGATTGTTTAAGCTGATAAACCAATGGTACCATGTTTACTGGAATCGCTTTAGTAAATGTGTATATGCTTCACTCTGTTATCATCCTGCTTTTTGATTAAACACAGTATTAACTACCATCAGACTTACAATTAGAATCTATTTAGATGCTATTGCCAAGTGATGGTTATGACATTTAACTGTTATTATCCGCTGGGTATACTTTGGCTCTGTCTTGGTTACACATGTGTAATTCTGGAGTTCATAGTGCCATCTCTGAGTCAATAGCTAAGAATATGGCTCAGCAACTCCTGTGTTTTAACCTGTGGCTTAGAAGATAAAGCTCTGAGCACATCTTGTTGATGTGGCTTGAAGTCACCAGCTGTAGCGATAGTTCAGCACAAACTACTGATCAATGAATCATTCATCCTCTTGTCAAGTCAGTTTCTTTTGCTGATGGAGCTGCAGTTGCTGCCCCTCCATTCCCTTCCTGATGTGCTCAGTGCTTTTGCCTGTTGACATCTCTGCCCTTGTTGGTTGCAGGTGAAAAGCATTGATTTAGCATATCCATTATAACTCTCCAAGAATCAGAGAATGGAGAGTTTTGCCCATTTCTGCCACTAATTCATTAAACTGTGACCACAGGATGTTTGGAGCCAGGCTTCCTATGGATTTCAGGGGAAAATTAAATGCTTAACTGTCACTGAGGTTTTCTGTTGGATGATAGGACACTTACTCAGCTGCAGCCTTAGATCTCCAGTAGTGGTCCTGTGTTACTTCAGATGTGGTTTTGCTTCATCTTGTCTAGTAAGCATAAAGTCCTAAAGCAGGTGGAAAAGTGTCTTACAGCAGAAGTTTGCTGGTGTGACATCACATGTGCCATTCAAACCTGGAGTTCAGTATCATGGACCTCTAGTAGTGGTCCTCTAGCCATGGCCCCAGAATCCAGTTGTAGAAAAGGATGACAGAGCTTTACTTACTCCCATAATTTGCTCTTAAGACACAAGGATGAAAGGGGGTGTTCTAACAGCTTTGTCAGATTGAGATAATCAGTTTTGCTAAAAATAACTTTGATGGCAAGGTGTTAGGTTCTTAAAAGCAGCTCCAAAATTCTTGCTTCTTAGAGAAAACCATGTTAAATCTCCTGTGTATTTTGTTACCTGAGAAATATTTATCACCTGAAGACTAAATGAATACCTCCTGGCATGTTAAGCTGTTTGGTTTTTAATTTCAGTAACAATGTTTCCTGCCATTTGGGAGGTGAACTTTGCTCTCAATATTCAGAATGTTCAAGGTGTGCGTGAAAAGGAAAGAGTGGTGCTCAGTGTTTTGAAAGCAGATCAGACGCGCTCTGGTGAGATCTGTCGTTATCTCAACCGTTCGTGCCCCGCTTTGGGTGCCAAAAAGAACTGTTGTGGTTTAAGCCCAGCTGTAAATCAGAACTATGCAGCCGCTTGCTCACTCCTCCCTTTCTTCCCCCCAGCTCCCGGAGGGATGGGGAGGAGAATCGAAAGAATGCAACTCCCGCAGGTTGAGATAAGAACAGTACAGTAACTAAGGGATAACACAAATCACTGCTGCTACCACCAATAATAACAATGATAAGGGAGACAGCAGGAAAGAATACAATTGCTCAGCACCTGCCAGCTGATACCATTTGGACCCGAACAGCGATCTGGGCCTTCCGGGTAACTCCCCCCAGTTTATATAGTGGGCATGATGTGCTCTGGTATGGAATACCTCTGGCTAGTTTGGGTCAGGTGTCTTGTCTCTGCCTCCTCCCAGCTTCCTGTGCCCCTCCTCACTGGCGGAGCATGAGACTAAAAGTCCTTGGTCAGAGTAAACATTACTTCGCAACAACTGAAACTATCGGTGTTATCAGTGTTGTTCTCAGGCTAAAGTCGAAAACACAGCACTGCACCAGCTGTTAAGAAGGGGAAAAATGACTGCTGCGGCTGAACCCGGGACGTTTTATTTTGTGCCAGTGTAAAACCAGAGAGTTTTCCAAACAAAAATGCTTTGGTTTGGCCATATTCTAACTGCCTTCACTAGGGTCGTAAGTGTGACTGTTACGAAGAGTGTAGCTGGACAGCCTCTGTTTGAGCCTAATTTTAACTGTTGCGGGAGCCTTAGAGTATTTACTGGGATCATTCACCTTTATTCCTTGTTATGATCCATGAATGTTTTCATTCGATTTCAGATTAGCTGATATCTTTAATGTTGCATGTTTGACAAGAAGCATCCCTAAAGAGTCAGTTCCCACCCATGAGGAGCAACCAATCTTTTAAAAGGATAAATGAAAATGTAAGTTTTAATTCAAAAGGCTAAATTAAAACTTAGTTCAAAAAGCCACTTCTGCTCAACAATGCACCTTGCTTGTTTTCCTCCCTGAATTTACATAGCAGCTGATAGAATGTTTACAAACTTTGCCAACAATTTCTAGGTCGTCCTTTCATGGAATGTGAATGTATTTTGTAGCTGTTTTCCATAGCTTCCCCTTGAGATCATCATCTCATCCCTTACACTCCAGGTGGGATATAAACAGCAAAAAAATCCCTCTTTGAGTTTCACTGTTTGCTTCAATTGTGTATGCGTGTGTTATTTAAAACATTGCTGACAGATACCACTTCTGTACTACAATGTAAAACTTGTAGAATTTTATTATAAACTCCCGAATCATAGAATCATTGAATGATTTGTGTTGGAAGGGACCTTAAATCTCATTCAGTTCCAACCCCTGCACGGGCAGGGACACCTTCCACTGGAGCAGCTTGCTCCAAGCCCCTGTGTCCAACCTGGCCTTGAACACTGCCAGGG
>JARCZZ010024255.1:0-18735 GCA_030323915.1 Brotogeris chrysoptera | reverse complement strand
AGAAAGTCCTTGGCCAGACAAAACACTACCAAGCAGTAACTGAAAACACTGGTGTTATCAGCGCTGTTCCAAGGCCCCAAAATCAAAAACACAGCACTGCATCAGCTACCAAGAAGGAGAAAAATGACTGCTGCTGCTGAACCCATGACACATGTGCATATGCTTATTTGGGGTACATACTCAGCCTTGATATTGGGTGAAATTGTAAACATGAAAGCAAAAGGATCAGAAGCATCTAACAACCTGAAATTAAAACCTCTGCACCTCACAGTTCACCAGCCTGGGCTCCACCTGTGAGGAAGAAGTCACCACTGGGCCCGAGAGTCTGTTGGCTTCAGTGGCTTTCCTAGTGTCATCCTTGTTTGTCCTGGGTTCAGCTGTAGCAGACATTTTTCTGCTCCTTAGTAGCTGGTGCAGTGTTATGTTTTCAATTTCAGTCTGGGAACAGTGCTGATAACACACTGATGTTTTAGTTGTTACTAAGCAATGTTTACTCCGATCAGGGATTTTCTTAATTTCATGCTCTGCCAGTGAGGAGGGACACAGGAAGTGGGGAGGAAGCAGAGACAGGACGCCTGACCCGAACTAGCCAAAGGGGCATTCCATACCACAGCACATCGTGCCCAGTATATAGACTGGGGGCAGCTACCTAGAAGGCCCAGATCTCTGCTCAGGTCAGGCTGGGTATTAGTTGGTGGGTGGTGAACAATTGTATTCTCTCCTCTTGTTATTTCCTTTATCGTTATTATTATTGGTGGTAGCAGTAATGGTTTTGTCTTGTACCTTAGTTACTGGACTGTTCTTATCTCAACCCGTGGGAGTTACGTTCTTTCTATTCTCCTCTCCATCCCTCTGGGAGCTGGGGGAGGAAAAAGAGGGAGAGTGACCAAGCAATTGTGGGGTTCTGAGTTACTGGCTGGGCTTAAACAGCGACATTGTCCTAGATGGAAATAAGCTTGTCTTTTTGCAGTCATAGAGACTGTCTAGAAGTCAGGTTATTGCTCCCTGAATTTATTTTAGCTTTAACTTTGTGTAATCATGTGCTCTAATTCCCACTGTAAGTAGATAGCAACCACAAGTAGCTATTCTGTGTGATATAACTGTCTACTATTACAGAATAAAATATCATAGCCTTGTTTGATTGTACTAAGCTTAGACAGAAGGACTTTGAGTAGAAACACTAGAAGAATAGAAGCAATTCAGAATTACAATGGAGACAAACTTTATGGTAAAAATATACCTTTCCTACCTTCCAGAACCATGGTGTTGGAGTATGTGTTTTCTCTTAATTTTATTCCTTGACCATATCTTAAGCAATTAGCCTTTGTAGCAAATACATATTTTGTGAAGGATGTAATTTTTGTCTGTCTTGCAAGTTTACCTCCAGGTTGGATGGTGCCTTGAGCAACTGGCTCCGGTAGAGGGTGTCCCAGCCTATGGCAGGTGGGGTAGAACTAGGTGATCTTTAAGGTCTCTTCCAAACCAAAGCATTCTGTAATTCTGTAACTCTATTCTATTCTAGCATTTTTGTATTGAAATCATCATTCTCTTTCCCTCCCCCTTGGACAAGGCAATGCACTTTAACAAACTCCAATAACTTCCTTACCCTAGAATGCAAACATTTTTCTCTTTCAAAATGTTTTAAAATGGTGTCTACATCTGAGTCTCTGATTAGACTTTTTTAAAAAGTATGTACAGTTTTAGATAGCTTTTGCCCTTTTGTTGACCCTTCTTAATTATTTTCTCATTTTCATGTAACTTCTTTCTGTTATTAGTCACTACTGTAAAGCATATATTGGTTTTGTTGCTTTACCAGGATGTTCAATTAAAGTATTTTGTGAAGTGTAAATCTAAGTACTATTATGAAGTGAATCTCTAATAATAATATGCTCACCAAATTTGTCCACAATTGCTTATCTTCCTACCCATGCATTGCTTTTAGTCACCCTCAGAATATTCAGTGTTCTCTTCTGTGTTCTCCGGAATCTGTTTGCTGATTATCTGGTTGGACAAGAAAATAAAGATATTTCTAGAACCTAATAAAATAACTGCTTTCATAAAGTCACTGCAGTGTATGAATAATTTCAAGTTTGAAGAGTCTTCAGTCACGCCATCTTTTAAACAACCCATTGATTCTATCCCAGAGGGAGGTGGGTAGGGGAGTATAAACAGTCCTAACATTGTAACAAAAGCCTTCCGTCAAAGAAAAGGCCCCATAACACTGTAAAACAAGTTCAGAGAACAAATTTCCAAGCACCTTATAGAATTCATTGCAGCAAACATAAGCAAACATAAGCTTTAACATGCCTACACATAGCTACTTAGTAGACATGAAACAAATGCTTTAAATTGAATAATCTGCTTTACAGGAATCTGTGTTGGGATCTATCTGATACAGAAAAACGCAGGAATTGTGATGTGATGAGGTGGCAGATGCTAAATTATTCTGAGTACTGAATAGGAGGGCCTACTCGAAAGTGTTAAATACACATTATGATTAGAAATAAAAATCTTAAACTTATGTATAAAACAATAGGGCTAAAGCTGGTTTTTGAGTTTAAGAATAAAATATTTAAGTTTATACTGGAAAGTTTTAATAAAACTCTCATTGATATTCAGAGGCATACAAGTAATTAATGTCCTTAAATTGAATCTGAGCTCATCTAGTTTCAGATCCATCTAGTGCCTGCATTACTGCAATTCAAATCTTTCAACATAAAAGTATGTGACAGAAGCAGAAAAGATTAAGAGGATGATTATGGCTACGGCACAATTTCTGTATATGAGGAACAACTAAACTAAGATCAGAATTTCAGTCTTGAAAAGAAACATCTGAAGTCTGTCAAATTGTGAATGGCGTGGAAAGGATGAACATACAACAATGATTTTTTGCATTTACTAAGGGCTGGCTGAAGCTGAACCTAGAAGATGTGGGTTCAAAACTTCACCCAAATAATACTGTGCATTATGCCATGTCTTTCAGCATAAAGAAGCTTGTCCCCTTAAATGCCTCAGTTGAGGTACACGGTGCAATGAGCAGACTTTCTATTATGGCAAAAGGCATATGCCAGGTGTGATGTTTAATGGGCATAGAGGACTGTAAATGGAAGTGATACTGAAAGAACAGCTTCAAAATAATTTTAGGAATGAAAAGTTTATTACAACTTGGGGAGCTTTGAGCCATTTGAGCTCTTAGCCACTAATAGCAATGGGATAGCAAGGTAAGGAAGAGGACAAATATATCTAAACAAGTAACACCATGTAACATTTGGCAGTAAAAGCAGGAAAGAAAAAGTAGGCATCAAAAGCTGTACCTACAGGAAAAAGCAGGTTTATGAGTTGAGTGTTGGTGTAATGAGTGTGATAGATTTTTTACTGTGCATAGACCCATACAGTCTGCATGGTGACTACGCATAGCACATCACCTTCCAGCATGCTGCAGTCATGGTCAGATACTAGAAAACTCACAATGGTATACTTTTTATAGAATTTTAAATAAATATCCTTAAGTTTGTGTGCATAACAATTATTATAAGGTTTTAAAAGATTGCTTAATTAGTTGCACAGTTTGGATTTTATGCTCTAGCAGTCAAACTTCTTTCAAAAAAAATTTTTTTTTCCCTTAGGATTACAGATTTATCTTTCTCCTGTAATCATTTGGATGCCACAGCAGCCTTTCAGTTCAGCTTAATAGTAGTGCTAAAATGAGGATCAGTTTCCAGATATTTTGATTGGCTTTTCACCTGAAACAGGTGTATTTGTGATGCGTATGTAAAATATTTTTAAAAAGTCAAAATTGGAATGTGAGAGACAGTTACCTAAACTGTGAAAACATCAGGATATGTTGTCACCACTTTGGAAAATGGTAATCAGTAGAGCAAGGTTTATGGGATAGCTTAAATAACTGATCTTTAAGGAGTTTACCTCAAGCACAACTTCATAGGTGCTTGAATTTCCATCATTCTCTCTACATTTTCCAGCTGCTCTTTCAGTGAATTACAGAAATTATCTCTAGGGCAGAGAGTTCTCAAGGAAGAAAGCAATAAAGAAAGAACATTTTCTAACACGATGGTAAAACTATATATTTCTTAGAAAAATAAATTGGAAAAATAAGTTGGAAAAATAAGTTATCCTTTCCAAATTTCAGGGTTTGATGGGGGGAGGGGGGGGAAATGCCTTTTTAAATTATATGCTTGTGCACTGAATTGCTCCATATTTCTCAGCCTTAAGTTCTCTTTCTTTTTCACTTCCCTACAGGGATGTTTAGACAAAATACTGTAGCTGTCAATGCCTCCTTTACCATTGGAGGGAAGGGGAAGAAATGAAAGACTTCCTACAGCAGCACTTTCTGCACTTTCTGAATGCTTCTGGAGCTTCTGTGAAACTCACTTTGAAAAATAAGCTACACAGATCCTTTTTCTATAGCCTTAATTTAGAACTATTCGTAGAAATGACTGATGGCTAATAGCTTCAATGTTTCCAAAATATTCTGGTACAGTAAATGTCATTGTAAATCAGCCAACCACAGCAGCTTTTTTTAGTCCTTTTCTTTCATAACCCTGACAAATATTCTCTTCATCACAATTAACTTTGTTTATCTTTTGTGTGCTATAGGGGAAATTAAGCATGTATGTAAAGCACACACCAAAAGTTAGAGAAAGACTGATTTCTGGAAACTGTTATCCACTTCAATTGATATATACCATCTCAATAACTTCTCAAGCTATATCACTTAGAATTGGAAAAGAATGTTTTCATTATCTAGATAAGCATTCTCATCATTATCTTCCAAGAAGCTGCTGTACTGTGACAGACAATGCTTATTAAAAGAAATTAGATAAATAAATTATTAAGTTTTCTTGTAAGTCTTTCAGTGTACTTCAAGCATTATATTGCCACACTTTGATATTTTCATGATGGCAGCAAGAATAAAAACTTTTCCCATTCTGTGTTTCTTCCTACACCTTATTTATAGAAAAGGCTTTTTGTTTTTCCTTTTACATTCACAAAATTTGTTTACCTTGCAGTTCTGTAGTAAATGCTTGACTCCCTCATTACAGCAGGTAGTCTGACTAGAGGCCCATTTTTTTCCATATGCATTTAAGTTGCCTTATCTACTTAACTAGTCCTATGATATTTAATAGTATTAGTGAATAGAAATGAGTATCTTCTACATTACTGATTTTCTTACTTTTATAGCTTTTCTTTTTCTTTTTTTTTTTTTTTTTTGCCAAAGTTACACTGCCCATTAGCAGAAGTTGAATTTCCCTTTGATTTGGAGACAGAACTCTGTCCCTAAAACAGACAGAAGGTTCATAGTTAGTAAGCCTTATATGTGTTTTATATATAAAACTGAATCATGTCCAAATATAAGCCAAAGTAACGCATTTTGCAGCAGTTAAGTTTTAAGCTGATTGATGACTTCCAAGAATTCTAGCTAGAAAATTCTCCCATTCCCTAAGAACTGTTCCCCAAAAGAGGATGATACCAGCCAGGTGAAGCCTCAAGAACTCTTCATTGTGCTCTCTTCCAACACTGAAACAGCATATTCATGCTAAACTGTAAAGACAGAGATAGCACCACACTCCAGCTTCCATTACTAAGAGCCCACCTGACTAATCTAAATGAGCTACAGGGGAGAAATATTACAGCTTCACCTACTTTATTTCCACCTTGGCTAGCTAAAATCATAATCATTAGCTTAGTATGTTTTTAAATAAGGTAGATCTAGCCTGTTCCACATGTTTTCTAGCTCTGAGATGTTTAACGCGTTTGTTGGAATGTATATGTTTTAGGACTGCTTGGTTAAAATAATTTGGGAAGAAAACCTATTATCTTTATTTGTAAAGACAGAGCATGGTGCCTTTTCAGAAAAACAAAATGGTTCATTCCGCTTGGGCTTGATTTTTTTTTTTTTGGTTTTAGTTGATAGGGTTTTTGGGTTTTGTTTCAATTTTGTGAGGCTTACATGATTGAAGCTTAATAAAATGTTTGCTTTGGTTTGTTCTTATTGGTTAAATGCGACCTTGATAAAAATGCTGTTTTCATAATTTGGTTTAAATTGCTGGCTAGGGAGAAAAACTAAAAGGCTATATTTTCATAAAAGTACTCATGGTAGCATATGTCCTTTCTAATTGCTCATTGCTTAAAGTGACAAACAAAGGGCTATATTGGTTTTTAATTAAAAAATAAAAGTAATTAAAAAGAATCATTATTCTTTCTCCCCATTTGCCTTCTAATTTGCAAAATAATCTATACACAGTTCTAGCTGGGACACTTTTGAGATGCTCACTTGTAACAGCTGGTCTATATTAAATTAAAAAAACGTAGTAAGTTAAGGAACCTAAAAAAGCGTAAGTGCAGTTGCCTGCTTACATATTGATACATGTGCAAACATTTAACACTCAGAGAATGTAGTGGGTGGAGAAAGAGAAGTTGCTGTGAAATTCTTGTGTTATGTTGTAGTTAGCATCCTAAGGTTCCTTCATTCTTACTGTGCTAGCCTGCAAACACATATTTTTCTCTTTCAGGCATACTTACAGCTTAATGAAAGGATAAGCCAGAAATATAAACCACGTCGAAGGATATAACAATTTTTGCATACCCTCTTTTGACTTTTAGTTCAATCACGTGCTCTTCTTGTCCATCAGGATGATGTTTTCCCATTATTTTTATTTGCTGCTTATTTCGTTTTAGCTAATGTATCCACTTGATCATTCACTAATATTTTACAGTAATTCTAAATTCTGACAGATATATTTGAATTATTTAAAAATGGTTTCCAGGCTTGCTTGTAAAAGCCTTGTCTCTCTACTATCTTCCCAAACACACTTTTGTTTCTTATTTGAAGTAAAAGAAATAGGTACAGAAAAAAAATGTGTATATTAGAAATGTCAGGTTCCATCACACCATACAGGGTTTTTTCCATATTTAATGATAGTATTTTTTTAAATGCAACTGTGTCAGAATTACAGAACTATTTTTTTTAAAAAAAATATTCTCTACTTTTCACGGTTGCATTAATAATATAGGTGCTTCAAAAAATTGGGTAAGTCTTTTGGTACTGTTAAACAGTGGGGGTGATAAGTTATGTCAGCTGCACCAGAAATCCTGAATCCCACAATCATGTGAAAAAGAATGGTCACTTGCTCCAACTTTTCTCACACTATGCTAAATTATGTAATCTTCTGCCACAGGTTCCTCTTTAGGAAGTAAAACCTGTAGAATTACAATAGTAACTTTTTTTTTTCTGTCCTGAAAAGTCTTTTTAATTTGAGAATATAGAAAATGTCTTATCATCAATAGGTCAAGACAAAGTGTGCATGGACTCAGAATTTAAAAATTATTTTAAAATAATTGTCTTTTTCTTGGCACATAACTTGCATAAATTTCCTTTCTTCTATAGAATATTTTTGTAGGTCTTCCTTCCTATGATCTTGAGGCATTAAAACCATGTAAAACTCTCTGCAGAGATTGTATTTATTACACATGTGCAAATACATATATACCCATATACGCAAGTAACTGGGGAAATTATTTTATTATATCAATTTACTACGAATTTCAACATATCACATGTATGCTAATTAGAGAAGAGATATGAACATTCAGAGAAGTCTCACATTAATCATTATCTTATGCAGTTTCTAATTAACATAAATCTTATAATATTAATTCTGTCAGGAAAATATTTCCTAAGGGCAAAAAAAAAGAAAGAGATTATTTTGGTAAACAGATGAGTAATCTAAACCAGAAAAGAAATGTAGTCAAGAAAGCATAAGCAGGAGTAACTAAAACAGATGGAAAAAGCCGTAAAGTCCATTTGTAAATAATTCTTTTAACAAAAAACCAATACACCCTAAAAAAGAACAAAAAAAAAAAACCAACCAAAAAACAAACAAGCAAAAGCCACAGAGTTTATTTATTGCTCTTACTACTGTCCAGATGCAGGGCCTATGTGCTCTGGAGAAGCATGGTAAGTGTATATATATATCTGAAATATCTTCTTAAAAAAAAAAAATAAATAAGAGAAACCCATACTCTTCAGAAGCAGCATAAAGCAAGACATAACTGCTAGTTTTCTGTACTCTCATTCCAAATGTGTTTTGCTCCATGCTTCATTGAAGCATTCTGCCAGTTAGTATTCTGATGTTGCAGGATCAAAATAAGGGCTTATCATTCATTTTTAGATGTGTCATATGCAAACCTCTGGATGGGCTGCGCATTTCTTAATCTTGAATGATACATGACTCCATTTAATCTCAGACATTCAGACCTTGTCTTATTCCAGTACACTAAAGAAACATCTCACCTGAAACAAACAGAAAGACTATCTAAATAATAGATACATAATAATTTTCAATCCAGTAGCTGGTAGTGATACACAGAAAATGAGTTACTATGAAAAAAATTTACATATAAGCCAGATATCATTCTTTGCCCTGACAGTCTATCAGCTAGGTCAGAAATTATCTGCTTGTTATTTGCTACACGTCTTAGTCTACAGGTACCATTACTGTCAGCTGAAGAAGAAAAAATTAGGAGATTTTTTAATATGTTTCTATATCTAAGTACATGTGCTTACAAAACTCAGAGACACATATTTGCACACATGAACAAAAACCCCAGAAATTAACGTTCAGTCAAGCCAATATTTGACTAACCACTTAGTCACCAACTAAGGAGGAAAGAGAATTCAGTCAAACCAGAGATGAAAAAGGTGAGCGAAGTGAAAATCACAAGGGAAAATATTTTTTTTTTTTTCACTTTTCACAAAGATTTAATCCGAAACTAATTTTGATAAGCAATGTCAAGACGTCTTCCTTCTTTTGCCCAGACAGGCTGTGGAGTTTCCCTCTTTAGAGTTTTTCAAAAGCTGTAAGGATGTGTTCCTGAGCAAATGGCTCAGGGTGGGGGCCCTGCTTGAGTGGGGGATCTGGACAAGATGACCTCCAGAGATCCCTTCCCACCTCAAACATGTTGTGATTATGTGATACCTACAAACGATATGAAGAAGTGGGAGGATGTTGATTTAGAGCTGATATCAACTTCTGTAAAGAATGCTTTGCAAAAATCACTCTCCGTGAAAAGATAACACAGCCTGCCTGTTTGCTGTCCCACGAATTAACAACAGCAAGAAAGGAGCAAAATGACAATGCAGACATGCATCTCTCCCTTTCTCATCCTGTGAAGATAATACGTAGTATTCCTCATTAATTCTAAACATGGCCTAGAAGATTATTTCTGGACTCTAGCTTTTCTTTCTTGGAGTCTCTGGAGTTTGGTAAGGAGAACTTGTTTATGCATAGAAGCTCACCAACAAACATGCAGACATCATGACTCTCTGTATAATGAATTATATTTCAACAATTGCCTTCAAATGCACAGGTATGTCATATCCAAACCTTTCTATAATCTTGACCATTGAGTTCTACAAAGCAAAGAGCATATTAGATTCTTTTTCCTTCTGCTATTGCAGGGAAAGAAAGTTTTCAATAAAATAAAGCATAAGAATAAATATGAGGGAAATAATATTCTATGCATTTATATAAAATATTTCAGTTTATTATTTCTGAGAAGAATGCATAAAATATAGAAAAACTTGTATAATGAAGCTGAAAGTTGTCAGGGAGACAACTTGCCTCCTATGCTCTCTGGAATTACAACAATATTATCAACAAAGCAGTACTGAATTTCACAATATGTTTTATAATCTATCTTACTATTTGTTGTAAAAGATCGTGTTTCAGATAAAATGTGGTTTAAGTGAATTCATCTGTTCATTACATTTCTCAGTGGACTTTCCCTTTAATATATATTTCAATCTAAAGAGCGACATGCTGGCAAAATGAAAACAAATGACAGTGCTATCTCCAAAGAGACAATGTATTATTTCAAAATGTATGAAAAAGCCTTTGCTCTGTCCTTATGACAGGTAAATGCTCAAAGTTAGTCAGGCAAAAAACATAGTTAACTCATTCAAGGAAACATGAAAAGTAACCCTTTTTTTTTCTTCAGTGTGGAGAGAAAGAGAGATAAGAGGATGATGGTGATTGACAAAATAAATACGCACATGTATGTGTTATTGAAGTGTCTCTGTGGTATATGCAAGATTAAACCAGCAGTTATGAATTTTCAGTTTGGGATCATGTAATCTTTTTATTTATTGTTAATATTTTCAATATTTAAATCTCTCTTTTGAGCTGTTCTGAATGATTGTGCACTAACATTTGAATATATTTTGAGATCTTTGGTTGGAAAGGGCTATGAAAACACTAACACCCAGGATCCTACAAAATGTGGGAAGTAGAACTGATTTAATACCTTGAATATGAGATGCAGCTTGTCCTGCTTCTGACAATGCGTCATGGTTTTAGCCCAGCTGTAACTCATACAGTTCTCTCACTCACTCCCCCCCTCTTTCTTCCCTCCAGTTCCCAGGGGGATGGGGAGGTGAATCGAAAGAATGTAACTCCCACGGGTTGAGGTAAGAACAGTCCAGTAACTAAGGTATAGCACAAACCACTACTGCTACCACCAATAATAATAATGACCCGGGAAATAACAAGGGAAGAGAATACAACTGCTCACGGCAAATAACCAGCCAGACCAAGCAGTGTTTTCACCCTTCCAGGTCCCTGCCCCTAGTTGTTACATCCTGGGCATGATGTGCTGTGGTATGGAATACCTCTTTGGCTAGTTTGGGTCAGGTGTCCTGACTCGGATTCCTCCCAGCTTCTCCTCCTCCCTGGCAGAGCATGAAACTCAGAAAGTCCTTGGGCAGACTGAACATTTGAGCAGTAACTAAAGACATCAGTGTTATCAGCGCTGTTCTCAGGCCGGAAGTCAAAAACACAGCGCTGCACCAGCTGCAGTGAAAGAGGAAAAATGACTGCTACTGCTGAACCCAGAATACAGTGATCTTGTTTTGGATGTTTCTGGGAAGTAAACATCCCACAGAAGACATTTATGCTTTAGAATCATAGTCACAAAATCATAGAATGACTTAGATTAGAAAAGACCTTTGAGATCATCAAGTCCAAACATTACCCCAGGAGTGCCAAGTCCATCACTAGGCCATGTCCCTAAGCGCTACATCTATGCATCTCTTAAATATCTCTAGGAAGGGGATTCCGCCACTTCCCTGGGCAGCCTGTTCCAATGCTTGACAAACTTGATGAAGAAATTTTTCCTAATATCCAGTCTAAACCTCCCGTGGTGTCACTTGAGGCCATTTCCTCTCACCCCACCACTTGTTACTTGGGAAAAGAGACTGACCCTCACCTTGCTACTGCCTTCTTTCAGGTAGTTGGCAAAAGCAATAACATCTTCCCTGAGCCTCCTTTTCTCCAAGATAAACCCCAGTTGTTTCAGTTGCTCCCCCCAAGACATGTTCTCTAGACCCTTCCCCAGCTTTGTTGCCCTTCTTCGGACATGCAGCAGCACGTCAATGCCTTTCTTGTAGTGAGGGGCCCAAAACTGAAAACAATATTCAAGGTGCACCGTTATCAGTGCCAGGTACAGGAGGACAATCACTCCCTGGCCTCATTCTTTCTGATAAAAGCCAGTAGCTCTTTGGTGCCATACAGTGTCTAAAAGGTACAAGACTGCTTTACCAACTGAATCATAAACACCGTTACAGAAATTTTGACTGATTACACCTTAAAAAGACATTCCAGATAATTATTTGAACTTTCATATTCATTAATGTTAGCATTTACAATACATCCACTTCTTTATTAGTAGAAATAACATATTCAAGCATTTCCTTTGCACTACAAATGCAAGTAATTTACTGAACCTATTTTTTTAATAAAGTATTCTAAACATAATGGTTACTTCAGCTCCTTGAGGTATGTTATATATGTATGGAATGAAGTGCTTGTCTCAAATTTATAGAATGCAAACCTCATTGTCTTTGGATAATTTTGCTAAAGGTCAAATAAAAATGAAGCACTTAGATGAAATCATTCCATAGTCATATTCACCTTGAAATAGTAGTTTTGTGATTTTGTAATACACATCATGCCAGAATTATGTCACCCTCTGTAGAGAGGATTATATCTACTTCACATACAGATAATCCAACCTGCTGTTAATACCAGCACATCAACGTTCGTTAATCTGCTAATATAAATTCCTAGAGTCTTATAATTTAAATTTGCTGATATTTACTGAACAAATTATGAAAAAAAACAGGACTTAATACTACAAACATATAAATGATAGCAAGTTTATTGCTATCATTTATAGTATCAGTGAATAGTGTAGTAAAGAAGAAAATAAACATCCAAGAAAGGGCAAAAAAATCTTGAAAGCTAAGAAATTATGAAACTCATATTCTCCATCTGCTAGTTCAAGAACATCTTCTAGGGTAACAATAGTTACTTCACATTTGTAGCAGAATATTTTAAACATCTGCTGCTGCTTTGCAGTCCTAACTGAGTTTTTCACAGATTCTGATGATCTTCGTTTAAATTGAGCAAAAGGAGACACCTGGCACTGTGAAAAAACTTGGTGTATATATTTTGAAGGTTCACGAAACGTAACTTTGCATCCGCTGGGGTTGGACTAAATGACAGAACAAGTGATGTCATGCAAGAACGAGAAGTGGAAGCCAAGGCATGGTAAACGTAGTTGTTCACTTGAATAATTCAAAGAGCATGAAAAGAGAAGGAAGAGAGAAGCTGCAAGAAAATAGAAGTGAGAAAGAGTAGTTTTGTAAATATTCATGTTCAGCCTAAAATTAATGTCTTAAAACAAACATTCTAGCTTCACACTAGCTCCATATTAAAGCAAGATCTGTGAATGCACCATATTATACTATGTATTGGTACTAGCAAAAAAAAAAAAAAAAGAAAGAAAGAGGGAAATCCTTCATAAACAAAATAAAGTCAAGGTAAGCAACCAACACAGTCCAGATGATGTGGGTATTGTATGCCCAAGTAAGTCAATTAAGAAGACATTATAATGTTTCTCTTTTGGATAGATGGAACAATTTGTAGGCAGATAAATTACATTTCATGAAAAGCAAATGTTAAGGAATTAGTCTCACTCTTTGAATGATTGTAATAAAATTTTAATAATTTCCCCAAGTGTGAATGGAGCATTACACACTATGTTTGAAACAGAGTAACCTTTTATGTTCATTTCCCATAAAGAGATGCAATGGTTTTCTTTTTTTAAAAAAAATTAGTCTCACGAAATACCTATATGTTCCAGCTGCAAAACCCTGTACTTAAGCAGTTGTTTTATCAAATATAACATCAATAAGTCAAATCCATTAACATATGAATACATTCAGCTAATTAGGCAAATTATACAGGACCCCTGTATTCAGCAAAAAAATTGGAATTCCTTTGACCATGGTATTGTACTTTTAAAACTGCTTTCAATATCCTTGTGTTCACGTAGCCTCAATAAAATAAAAATACATTATAAAACTTTCTTATTTTTATGATAGTTTATAATAAAGTTCATAACAATTCCAGTGTTACACAGAATTCACTTAAGCTAGTTTAAAGAGCTAAGAACTTCGCAGGTTGTTTGGACATTATTTCAATTTAAATCACAGCATGAAGCATCACAAATAATCATCTTTTTCTGTGCAGACCGAAAGTGTGAGAAGATTGTTTACAGTGTGAGGAATGTATGTGACATATGATATGTGGATCTGTGTCTTTTCAAGAGCTGAGTGACAAACATAAGAAATGGTTCTCGGTTGTGATGACTGCACTTCCAGCACAGATGACAAGTCTGTGAGTATTTCCCTGGAGGGAAGTGGGAAATTGAGAATCACAGTGGTGACCACAACTAAGCTAAAGAGGAGCACTGCAATTACCTGTTTTATGAAAACCATACTTTCTGTGTAATCTGGAATGCTTAAATATACTTAACTTTTGGATTGATTGCATTTATTTTTTTACAAAGTTCAAGAGAAAATACTGGTATTCCAGTAAAGAATTTATTCTGTAATGACACTTATGTGTTTCTTTTTTCTTCTTTGTTACTATAATTCTGTTTACAAAAGGATTTACATTGTGCTGTTACAATTTCCTGTGGCATAGAAGCAATAAAATTCTGATAATTCATCAAAAAAGTCACTCATTATTTTGAGGATGATGTCTTTATGTCTACACATACAAACTTTTTTTGCACTGAATTCTCATTTCATGATGAAACAGAGACTTTTATTTACTTATTTAATTCGCTAATCAGACTTATAAATCATCCTTCCAATTTAGCAAGGACCTCTTTACAAGTCGTTACACTGCCATATAAAGATACTCAAATATTGTAATTCCAGCTACTCCAAAGTGTTTTGTTCTTTAAAGCATATTATTAGCACATAGTGTGTGCAAACATAGATGCGCAAAGGAACTCCTGTAGTTTCTCCATAATAAAAATTACTGCGAAATTCCCATAGGTACTGACACAAGTTTGATGAGCAGCTGTTCTGTTTTTCTTTACTGCTCCTTGTTCATGCACCCTTACCTCTACCTGTATCATAAAAATGTTATTGCTGTGTGTGTAATTCTTTCATCTTTCCATTTGCCTGTCATTAAGACATGATCACAAAATCAGAGTAACTTAAATTGAAAGGGACCAGCTTTAAAATGGATCCACTGCAGGATGCAATGACAGTGGAAGGAGTGAAAATGAGCCTGCAAAACTGAAGGTGAAGGTGCAGAGGAAGGCATTTTATTTTTTTTTTTCTTTTTTTCTTACTACCCAAATCTATCTTAATTGGCAATAAATTGATTTTCCTGACATTTGTTTTACCATGATGGTAACTGGTAAGTGGTCTCTTCATCTTTGTCTGGACCCATAAGTGTTTTTGTAATATTTTATATCCTGGGAGGGCATTGCACTATTGGCCAAGATTAACCTACCACAAATTGACCTCTTAAGGCTGGGCCAGTTCTACCAAGCTGTTGGGGACCCTGCCCATCTGAGGATTGCAGATTATCAGGGACGGAAATTCCACAACTCTCTCAAGAGCCCTTTCCAATATTCCACGATACTTACGATAAATCATTTTTCCTGTATCAAGCAAGAACTTCCTGTGTTATAACTATTGTCTATTGCTTTTTAACTTGTCACTGTGCACATCTAAGATGTCCACCTCTCTAAGCTCTGCTGTTAGGCATTAGCATTAATATTCTCCTTTCTGTTCCTTTTTTTAAGTTTGAACAAAAACCAACCCACTTAGCCTTTCCTTGTACTTTATGCTTTCCTGCCTCCTGAACATTTAGTAGCTCCTTGCTGGATGCACTCCAATGCATCAATGTCTTTTCTTCTCATGTAAGGCTGTTCAAAATTAGACGCGACCCTCCAGATGTAGCCTCACAGTTGCAAATAGAAGCATCATTTCCATCAACCCACAGGCTGGCATCTCATGAATGTAGTCCAAGATGCTAGTAATCATCTTTGCTACAAGGATGCATTGCTGGCTTATGTTTCAGCTTGTCTGCTGAGGCTCCAATGTACCCTTCTGCAAAGATGCTCTTAGAAAAGCAGTCTCTAGCCTGTACTAGTGCATGGGATTGTGTCTGCCCAGTTGCATGACTTCTAATTTGCCATTTCTGAACTTCGTGAGATTTCTGTCAGTCCTTTCCCAGCTGTTCTAGTCTGTTTGAATAAGAGCCCTGCCCTCAACAGTGCTAACTGCGCCCCTGTATTTTTTATTGTCTGCAAAGTTGCTCAGAGTGCACTCCATTCCATCATTCAGATTTTTAGTAAAGGCATTAGTTGGTGGTGGCTCAAGTATTTATCCTTGAGGCGAAGCACTATTTACAAACTAGACTTCTGTTAATTGCACATTGCAGTAACGATCACCACTCTTTGAACATGATGGTCCAGGCAGTTTTGTGCTCATCTTATTTTCCATTTATCTAGCCCTTGCTTCATATTTTTTTCTGTGAGAATAATATGGGATATTGTGTAAAGTATTGTGTGAAGTTGCATAACATCATATATGATGTAATTTCTTTTCCACATTATATTTTCAATCATTCCATTATGTAGTACTTTTCCTGTTGCTTTTTTGTCTTATAAGCATTTTGTTCCTTAAATATCCAATATTACATGTTTTCCTCTATTTCTCCTAGTTTTCAACCCTCTTTTGTAATGTTCTGTTTGTTTCTTCCACAAGTTCAGTGCTTGGCAAATTCCTATTTTTAGTCCTTTGTTCTCAATTTTAAGTAATAAAAGAGACAGAACAGGTTCAAACTCACAGCTAAATTACAGTAATATTAATTTTACTTACAGAAAATGCAGGAACATTTGTTCACATTTCTCAAGGCACCCTTCAACTTTGAACCCAATAGTATGTACAAACTCAGCTATTTCTGATGTAAACTTCTGATGTAAACTGATGCAATCAGTTCTAAAGATTATACAGGCTTCTTTGCTTGTCCATAGGGCACAACCTGCCATTTCATGTCTATTGAATATAGGAGGACACTACATTTCTGAGCCAAGGCTATCTGACAAAGTAAAATTGTAAAAAACATTGCAAGGATTGAGATGCACAATCAAAGGGCAGGAATTGCAACAAGTGGATTCATCAATCTCAAAGTCTTTAGGATGTTTGACAACTTTTTGTTAGTCAGTTTCTATGTACCAATGTAATCAGGAGCCATAATAAACAAAATGAGAGTTGGTTTTTGAAATTAGTCTTGTTCCTTGACTAAGTGGTAAAGTGGTAAAGCTATAAACATCTGAAAAGTTATAAACATCTGAAAAAGAGTCCTTTATTATAAAGTTATTTGCAACATATTTGCCTACAGTCCTTAAAAAGCTAGATATGTGAGATACATGTAAATCTGGGAAGGGTAAGTTGTGCCCTTGGTCTTGGAGACCTTCAAATTAATTTATTTTTAAGCTTGTTCAGCAGTAAATGTAGGATAAAGTCTAAGAGGTTTCCTGCATTTTTAACTGGCATGTGTTTGATTTCTCAGATATACTATGTGTGATTTCCCCTGCTTACTTGAAAACAGTTTACTCATTTAGTTCGCAAGTAGAAAAGATTTATTTTTACATGTGTGTCTAATTTCTTAGAGTAAATTCGTTACTTGGGTCTGAGAAGACAATTCTCTGTGTAAGGAGATTTTGAACTAAACTTTAGCAACATCATTTAAAGGAATGAGTAAATAAGTACGACCAGAAAAAAAAAAAAAAAAAAAAAAGCCTTGCAGAGTACAATGCCATACGATGAAGTTTAATGTATCATTGCTCCAATTTTCAGGTAAAATAGGCTGTTACAATTCAGCAAGTCTGTTCAGGAGCAGTAAGTTCACTCCAGAAATGGGCTAGAGGCAGAAGAGCAAGGTAATTGCAAGAGTAATGGTGAGCAAGATGAACAAGAAAATTGTCACTGAGATTAAGGATTTCTTAGGTTTTGTTTGTTGTCAATATTGTTGTTATAGTTACAGACAGACATTGATAAAAAGTTATATACATTTATACTGGATTTTCCCAACAGAGAAAAATTTAATTATATTACTCTTGCTTTCTCTTTTTTGTATTTCTGATAGCACCAAGTCAAAGAAACAAAACCCTAGAGTTCTTACATTTGCAGGATTTTGTCAAGCAAAAGTAATGAATGATTTTTAATTAAATAAATATCAGTATCACAGCAATGTCTAAAATTTTGGTTAAAATCTATACAATATGTGCATCTAAATTTATACACAGTATGTATATATGCATGCACATTCTATATTTATACTTCTCAGGTATAAGGATATATTTTAATGTTTCAAATAGGAAACAAATATTAGTTTCTGGTTCCTTGGGGAACCTGCAATGTGGAAAAAGGTAGAGTTCCACAAATCAGATATATGTTTCCCACTATGAGACAGAAGTACAAACTTAGCAGATTTGCTGTGATTTCATCAAGGAAGCTTGACTCAAAAATTTGGTAACAGAAACATTTAAAGTGATGTATTTTCCTTAAAGTATCTCCAACTGAAAATGCACCACAAATCCCATTTTAGAGATCTCCCCTAAAGATCATCAGGCAAGATAACGTCACGGAAATTTTCAAGGCTAGCTTTCAGGAAGACTAAAGACTGTGTATTAGCCAGACTTCAGATTCTAGATACTTATGTATCCCTTATGTTACCTTACCTTGTGTACATGAATATGAAATTCATGACTACAGAGGTCTCTCCAGCTCACATGTTCTTTTCTAACTAAACAAGTTTGCACAATTAAATTTCCTAGATCTGTATGACAGATGCAATAACACTTAGTCCTTGTCTGTCTAAGGGAGACTGCCACATATCTAATATATGATTTTTTATTTTTTTTCAGACTGAAGTTCCTCTATCTGTCTTTTAGCCCACTAGAGCAGACTGACCTCCAAGCCATGATGCTTCAAATTTCTCTTCTGCCTGGCACAGCTTGGATCCAGGTATGGGTGAGGAAGGCACTTTCCCTGAAACTGTCACTTTACAGAGAAATTTTTTCTTTTTTTTTTTGTCAGAATAAGGAAATTAGGTTAAGAAATCCCCTAAGACATTTGAGACTGCCTCAAAGCTACAACTTTTACGGTTCTATGGAAGGAAGAAGGGATTTCCACTCCTCTTTTTCATCTTTTAACCTAAGAGTCTGCCCAATGACAGACCAATGCCCAATTTTCTCACTCCCCCTCTTTCTTCCCCCAGTCCCAGGGGGATGGGGAGGAGAATTAAAAGAATGCAACTCGCACAGGTTGAGATAAGAACAGTT
>JARCZZ010024254.1:0-55171 GCA_030323915.1 Brotogeris chrysoptera | reverse complement strand
GCAGTAACTGAAAACACTGCTGTTATCAGTGCTGTTCCCAGGCCCGAAATCAAACACACAGCGCTGCACCAGCTACCAACAAGGAGAAAAAAATGACTGCTGCTGCTGAACCCATGACAGCATGTACTCACTGTCCCTGCAAAATCAGAGAATCCTCTGTGAAGGTCACACACAACCCACAGGAGCAGGAGATGAGAAATGAATTACTTCAGCTTTACAAAATCAGCCATTTTAACATTTCTAACATACTCCTCACCAAAACCTTTTGCTGCTTTTGACCTGATTTCACAAGTGATGCTTGTAGTTCTCTCCACAAGCCCAGCACTGAATGCATTCACCCTTTGTCAGGACTGATTTTGCTGGGCGTTACCTGGAGGTGAGGATGCCTGCACACCCCCAGGACCCTTGTCTTAGCTCTGGAGAAAGAGCAGTTTCTGTGGGTCAGCTATGACTGATCTTCAAAGTGGTTCAAAACAAAGCAGTTTTCCTTCTGATTCTGCCGTCATTTTGCCCATGCTGCATCCAGTCTCTGTCCAGATCCTCTGATGGATCCTGGCAGAGTGCTCCTCTCAGCAGAAGCCATGCCTCTGTTTGTGCAGTGCTCCTACAGCACAGCAGCCAGTTGGGCAGAGGCACTAGGTCTTATTAGTTTCTGGTTTTGCCAGCAGTTAACAGAGTCAAAGCAATAAAAGGTGGAAAAGACAGAAGGTGCTATGCCAAGTGTAGCATAAGCAAGCTCAAAACCAGGGCTTCATCCATTTGCCAGAAATCAAATACACCTCATCCCTAACAAGAGCTAAAAAATAGGGATGAGAGGGAGAAAGATGTTGAAAATTCTCTCTCCCATCGGATTCAATTACTTTCATGAACTCAGGGCCAACTGAGCATCATCAAAACTTAAGAGCATTTAGATTGGCCACTAAACCCACACAACTGTGGCAGCCTGCACCTATCAAAACTTAGGCGACTTAGATTTAGTCTGTTTCTGGTTTGCCATAGCTCTGCCTGCACACAGCCCCTGCCCTAGTCTGCATGAGGAATGCACAACATTGCGGGATGGGCTGAAATCCAGGCTCTCGGCACTGGACAATGCAGTGAGGAAACGAACATTGTAACTTCTGTTACCCTTTGTTGGCTTTGAAAATATTTGTATTGAAATAATCGTTGTTTCATTCAATAACGATGCTTCATAATTACAAGTTTAAAAGCAACGCGCTTACTCTCCAGAGAATTAGAAAAATGCACATATGAATCAAACCACATTTATAGAGCACTCAGACACATTTATGAAGAAGAAAGCAGAGGGAGAGATTTGTGGGGTTTTTGTTTAAGTGCTTTGCACAGAAGCAGCAAAAAACCCCCATCACTTATGTACTAGGTGTAACAATAATAATTAGCTCTTGTGCAATCCAGCATAGAAACCCTGCATGGATACTGGCACAGCAAATACATCAGAGGTCCCTGTGGGCTACATGAGCTACAGAAAGATCCAGCGATGCACAGGCTGTGGCCAGCTCAGCAATCTCTCTGTGACTACACCTACCCAGCAGGACTGTGTAATTCACCATGCACCGGGGGGGATGAAGATGTCAGAAGGCACCACATACCTGCTGCATAAATCAGTGCCTGCTATTAGAGGAAGACTAGAAAGGCACAACGGGAACACTTTAAAGTCTAGATGCCAACCATAAAGAGGTTTTTGCCTGGCAATGCAGACATCACAGGTACATGAGATCTCCCAAATCCTTCAAGGAATGGTGTTTCTAACCTTAGAGAGTATTCTCTTGCTTTAAACTGAGATCAATCACATCTGACCAGTGTTGTGCCAGGGCATAGCACAGTACCCACGATTAAGATGGGCCTAAGATCACAAGCCCCTTCTCACACCACGGAACCTGTGCTCATTAACCTGTGCATACTACTCAATTCCATGCCGCTAGAGCTGCAGGAGGTCCATGAAAGACTTTGCTCAGTCAGCTAAAACTCAGCATCACATACAACTCAAAATGCCTCCCTCAGAGCAAGTGTCTTTGCATCTCAAATCATGTTTCTTTAGGGCCCATTTGACCTAATGCTGTAACAGATGGAAGATGGAAAATCATTGTTCGGGTTTGGCTTTTTTTTCCCTCCTGCACTATTCTCAATCCTAGGGCATCAGGGAGCCCCAGAAATGAAGTGAAATTACCATCCCTGAATCAGAACTGATAAGCCCAGATGGACCCAGATTGTCTCCCTATGTAAGCAAGCAGAGAATGCTCATGTGTTTGGATTGTCTCAGATTTTTCTACTACTTAGACAATCCCAATCTACTGTTATTCCAAAGTGCTTCCTGCCTATTCAAAGTCTTGTATTAAGTTAAGCTAGCCAAGCAATCAATACTCCAACACTGGACCCAGCTTGGAGCACTATCAGTGTTGAAGACTACAGAAGAACTCCAGAGCACACCTTATAGCTGATGCTTTCCCAGTAGGTTTATCCTGTAATATATTTATTTGCATGCTTTCTCTTCCCCTTCTTACAATCACACTATGCTTCCTGCTCATTAGCTGACACCATTGTATCCATCAGCAGCATTCTTTGCTTTTGGAGCATGTGTTAACTGGTTTGGTGCTTGGTTGTAAGTCTACAGAATCTTTATATCAAAATAATTCCTATTTAAAGATAGAAAAAAATTCTTCATACACTAAATTGTATATTGGACATTCTGTCTTATCCCGCTGAGCTCTCTTTCTGCCTGAAGTGAGAAAGAAGGGCTCCGCAGAACGCAGTTTTTCTCTCCTTTCTTCTTTTCCTGCTCATAGCTATTGTATTTCTCTCTTGGGCCCATTTTTTAAGAATAATAAAGGATTGGTCCCATTCTCAGCAATGCCAAAGCTGGCAGGAAAAGCACAAATGACTGCAGCCGACTGCTCCAATGCTTTCCCTGGTCAAAAGGCAGCATTTACCTGAAAACTCACGAACTTTCAACAGTGCACTCTTATTGAACTGGGGACTGCTGGAACCACCAGAGCGTGGGGACCTGGGTTCACTGATTCAAAGTTAATCTTTGCACCTCATCATACCCCGGCCAGCTGAGCGGTGCTGCAGCGTTGGGAGCAGCCCGGTGCTCCACAAGCTCATGGCAGAAAACAAAAGCCACGTGGCTCTATTCCTACCTCTATCGTAGTAGCAGAGATTGTGTTTTGCGACTTCTCAGTTCAGCGCCTGTGCCTGTGCATCAGCCCAAACCTCAAAATAAGGGTGCCTGTGTGCCTACAGGTATTTAGTCTATGACTGCACCCCCAAACAACCGCTAGCTTCCTTTTGTGCGCCATGACATGGTAAACTTGCCATTCGAAAGCTATTTGGGTACTCAGTGATTCACAGAACACTGTCTGCCAGCTCGTGCATAGCACAGGTCGTGTGTCAAATTATACATTACAACTACCCATGGTACCTCTCATTTATAACATCACATCACATTATGTCAGGTTACATTGTGTCAAGCCACATCATTTTCTCTAAAGGAAAATCCTGTCAGATGGAATTGTAATGATAACTTCCATTCTTTTTTATTTCATTTAATATGAATGGCCCATCTGTAATAATATCAGAAACTGCCCCCTTTCCCTCCTCTGTCTGAGGACCTCTCAGAGATTGCTGTTTTCTTTATACAAATGCTAGAATCAGATGTGTAATTTCTCATCTCAAAATGCATGCTGCCAGTTTAATAAGGGCCCTGTCATCCTGTCCCTCAGGGATGTATCCCGAAAGAGCAGAAAGGCAAAAAGATGCTTTATTACTTCACATCAGTAATATTAATTTGTTCTGTTCTACAGTGCATTCAGTGGATTACAGCACTTTGCAATCATTAGCACTCCACGAGACCAGCCTGAAACAAAGGCTGGCTTGGCATTGTGTGGGGCATCTGCCCTACTTGCTTGTTCTCCTGTTTTGCTGTGGAGCAGTGCAGAATACATGTATAATGCCTGCAGCCATGAGAAGTGTGAATTTGGTGGAAGACCTAAGAACTAGTTCGCACCCTCCTGCATGCTACCATGTTCCGTGTTTAGTTACCTGTTCTTCTTTTCCCAGCACCCTTGTCAGATTCTCAGGACCTGGTTTATGCTGGGCATCCAGCATAACAAGATGTAATTTGGGCACCTGCTGATGGGCAATACCCTGACTTTGTATTGCTGGGTGTACCAGACCATGAATATGTCTGTATGTATATAGGTGTGTTTTGACTGAAGAAGGCATCTGCCCAAATTAACTATACACATAATCTGCTTTTTCCTCCCATCATTGCTATAGATGGTTACACCTGCAACCAGTAGCTACCTTAAACCAAAGATCTTGTAGTTTTATATCAGTAGGAGGTGAAGCGTGGCTCCAATGCAGGTTTGCCTCACCTTGAAACTCTGTGATGAGCTTCTTAGTACGATACAACTGCTGACTCCGAAAACGTATGAGGCCATTGCAAAAAGCAGCTGTCATCCCCAAGAATGTGAACCCCAAAGGTATAATGGGGGCTCATCCCCTATCTTCCGCATGGTGCAGCAGTCATCCCAACCACAGCCTGGTTATCCTAACATGGGTATTGTGCTAGCAAGTGGGGGGGAGAAATTCATGAGAAAATAAGAATGCCTGCCATCAACTGCATTTAAGATAGCTAGCACCTCAATCTCCAATGAGGCCTTGCACTGAGTTCTGCCACATTAATTCCATACATAATTGCCAAAAGCCTCAGACTTGATGCTCAGTATGCTTATTGTACTGACAACTCAATAGATTTCCTACTTGCAATATTTTCCAGTAATACATAAATTTTATCTCTTATGACAACATACTGTGAAGAAACCGAGATTACTGCTGGTTTTATCTAACTGTAATAGGACACAGCATCCAAGTGAAAAATACACTTTGTTACAGCTCAAATATTAAATAGCTTCAGTGTTTAAAAGGAATGTATTTGCTGTACAAATTCATTCTGTAATTAAAGCCCTACTGCTTTTCATCCAACAGTATGATAATTTATATCAGAATACTAAAAAAAGAAGTATTCCTACTGACAAGAGGAGCAAAGATAGCTAACCCCCCCAAAAAAACATGTGAGTTTTGTTCAAATGGTGCAATAAGGATGTTTGAATATGGTACCACAGTTTTTATTACCTATCACTTGAATGTAGTAGATTAAATACATTCTCTGTTCATAGAAACCACTTCTCACCTAAGAAAGAGTCCAAGAGTCACTTGACTCCAAGAGTAGTCCAAGAGAAGAAGAGAAAAAAAACAAAATTCATTTTTTAGAGCTCTAATCAGTGAGTATTTGGGTCCAAAAGCTACATTCACTTTTTGCAAAGGATGAAATATACCTTCTATTATATATGTACATATGTATGTATATACGCGCACAGGGATCCCACTGCAGTCTAGAGCACGGGATATAAATCACTTGGAGAATTTCACCGTAAAGAGCAAGTTTGTACTTACAGTACACAAAAACAAGACCTATGCTATTGGATGTCTTTCAGAAAGATCAGATGTGGAAGATTGACATGAAAACTAGAATTGCATCTTTCTTTGTACATAGAAAATTGGGGGGTTTTCTACATAACCACAATAAGGGCAGGCTTATAAGCAGCACTCTTACAGAACAGCAAGAGATGAACTGTTCCCCATCTTAAGAAGGCTTTAAGTAAATAAGTAATACATCAGAGGACAAAAACTTTGGACAAGAGGTTTGCAAAAGGAAACTGCACCTGACAATTGGACTTGCTATCCCAAGTCTCAGCAGGAAATCACAAGCCTGTAAAACCTGCATTCACCTATCCAGGGAATGGCAGAGCAGTTGCACCTACTTTGCACGTATCAAATCATTTCTGTGTGATGCTGGTCATGTTGCTGGGTTAGCTAGTGGTCAGTGAGTGTATGATGAGTAGGTTTACATTCTGGGCACCTGTTTTTAAGATGCACAGCATCTGTTTGCAGAACCCTTGATCCTCCCAGGACTGAAATAATAGCTAATACAACTGGACACATTTGTATAAAGTGCACAAAGCAAACAGCCTGGAGCGTCAGGCCTGATGGGATGTCTCACATCAGCAGATAACCAAAACCACATAATGCAACATTTTGTACTTTAAAAACTGGCACAGCCTCTGCTTTCAGACCTCCATTCTCCAGCATTAGGCTGATGCATTCCTCACCTCTCTGAGCCCTCACAAGCGCTAACCGATTAATACTCACAGGCATTTAAGCACAACCTGAAAACCCTGTCAGAACTCTGGGAAGAAGCAACCATTGCACGCAGGGAACAAGGCTTGGTGTGGGTGCCCTAAAGACAGCCCCACAGCCACAGAGGGGCCTGGCTGAGATGGAATACTGGGAAAGGAGCTATTTGGCAAACCAGGGCTGTGAGGAATGATTACTAGCCAAACAATTAATATTCCCAGAGGCTGAGAACAGCATCTCATAACTCTTGCGGGCTTAACCTTCCACCTTTAACTTATATGTGCCACCAGGGATGTTGATTTTTAAAATGAAAAAGCTGGGCAGAAGGGGGAGGCTGTTTCAATTTCTAACAGGGGCAAGCCAATAGGTTTTCTCCAGATTGCATCCTGAGAAATGGCCGACTCACCTCCTCCTGCAGCATTCCTCACAAAAACATTAAGCCTGAGCCAGAGAGCTGGCATGGAAAACTTCAGCTTGAAGGGTTAAAATCATCACCAGCAGACAACAGAGTTTGACATTAGGAAGTCTTCTGCCATGGAGCACAAACAGCTTTCCCTGTGGCATTAGAAAGAAAAGGGAATAGATTCATTTCTGTGAGCAGGGTTATGCAAAATAACATCTCTCATAGCATCGCACTGCTAAATGAATCATGTTTCAATTCTGCTTACACGGGCTTGGCTTTGTTGTAATGCCACTGCTCCTGATTTATTCCAGTTCCAGGCAGAAACAAACCCACCGATGTGTGTCTGGGCCTTTTTTGTTATTGAACTCTATCAGAAAACACATCAAAACGTCAGGGCCATATCAGCCTGTCAGCTTTACTCCTGAATAAAGTTGCAAAAGAGTTTGCAATGCCACAAAGCCCTCTCTTTTTAATTCCATTTTTTGTTTCAAAGCTTGGCTCTTCTCTGATCCCTGCATTTGGAAGAGGCAGCAATGGAAACAGGCAGTGGAAATGTTTATCACAAAATAGCTCCGCTGTGGCCAGACCCTTGGTGCTGAGCATCATTGAGCCTCCAGTGCAGCTGCCCTCTCTGCAGAAAGGAGGCCCAAATTTTTGCTATTTTTATATAGAATTCAACTTTTAGTTTGAGTTATTTGGAGAAAAAAAGCTAACAAGGGAAAATCTGGGCTGTGTCTGAAATAGGGCCGAACACTCTTATGAATACGTGCCTAAGAGCTTGTAGCTGGGGAGGTTTCCCTTGTTGCCTTTTTTCTTTCCAGTTGTCAGACACATTAACTTTGGGTGCCGACTCTTGTAAAAGTGTGGCTAAAAATGAAATAGTAATAAGAAGAAAAATAACTACAGGATTTTCCTAATAATATATTGGATTTATTTTGCATTTCTTGTGCCCCAAACACCATGTCATATTTAAAGGTCATTTGACCACGACACTCGAAACGAATGCTTCTTCACTCTGTTATCTTAGATTTTAACCTTTTCTTGCTATGATAGATAAATGGAAGCAGGTTTCTATATAATGAGCTGGAATCTCAGCTGATTTAAAATAGGCACAGTCCACTGAGTTGACCTGAGCTGTGCCAATTTATGCCTACTGAAGTTCACTCCTGCCATTCACAACCCTTTCAGCAATTTCTAACTAGCCTGATACATTCTTCCTCTGTTAATCCCCATTTCTGTAATGAGCAACATGCCAGAAAGAGTTGAATCCCCATTTAACTATACCACATATTCTCTAAGATTCTTAACAACATGAAATAATAGCGCGAACCCAGGACATTCCCACTTCACCTTCAGGTCTAATAGCTCGACCTATGTGGTTACTGATAATGTGGCACTTGTTGAAAGGCTACAGCCAACATCTGACACTGTCTTTGACTTTCTGCCTGGTCACTCTATCAGAATTTGCACAACCTGGTGGGATATTTCCTATATAATTGGCAGGTTTATGCTTTTCACTGCAAGAGACAAGCTGTGGAATTGCTCCAAAGTCTTTGCTCTAAAGAGCTACTTTTACGTCACTGAAATGTGATGTTTTGATGTGTTTCTCCCCCTGACTCAGTATTTATACCAGCCTTACCACGCGAGTAGTTGAGCCGGTCCTTTTCTATTGCTTGTTCATTTTTTTGGCATGGATCACTGTAATTCCCACCCATTTTAGCCTAGCCACGGTATCTTAAATATCATACAAACCAGAACAGGTTCTCTCAGATGTGCACAGATTTGCTAGAGTTGATATATTCACTCATACTGTTAGGTCAACATTTATAATAACAACTCATTATATTTCATATCTATTATTATAAGATTATGATCTAGCAGTGCCCGGAGGTCTCAGAAGTGGCTGGCTCATCATGCACAGTTTTATACTCCTGGAGAAACCATCCAAAATGAATTTGGGTTATTTAAGCACCTGCGGCGTACTGTTTAATTTCAGCCTCTGGCCTTGCACCAGACATCATTTGGAGATGCAGAGTGTGAGATGGCAGAAGATCATTTCCCAACAGTGATATTAGCTCATGTTTCTAAAGCAATTCTTACTGCCTCCCAGACTAAACATGTTTAGTGGCTCTCCCACGAAAATAAATGGACCATGAGCAGAAATAAGACTAGTTTCAACTGTCCAAGGAAATCTTATGTGAGTCTGAAGTCATTTGAGACCCAGATGGTACCGAGGATTTAGGAATATGTCTCTGATCCATGTTCATAGCTAGGTAATTGAAACTGTAATTCTGCTGAATTTCAGCACTCTGTCGTCATCTGCATTTAATTTCACCCTCCAGGGTGCTCACTGTATTGCTAGAAATCTATACTAATAGGAGGCTTTACAGACAATACGCTACAGCTGAATGAGAGACCCCAGATCTGAAACCATAAAGAACTTCAGAAGAAGGAAAGAGAATAATAAAGAAGCTTGTGATACAGCTGAATCACTCACTGCCTTCTGCAAAAGATGTGGTCTGCCTTAATTCTGCCTTTTGTTTCCAAAGTGAGTAAAGGCTGACCCACTCTGCATATTTATTCCATGGATACTGCAGATGCATCCGTCAGAATCAGACACACAGTTGTAGGATAGCAGTGTTTAAACATCTTTAACACCTTCAAACATGCGCAACAGCAACAAAAGCCTAAGATCCTTTCTCCTTTTGCCTCTGGTGTTAGAGCGTAAGAATAGGCTAATATTAGGATTATATAGGGATTAGGATAATATTACTATTATATATACATAAGATAATTGTACAAGAATAAGCTAATACAAGAGAATAAGAATAGGCTAGCACATATTTCTGCATGGGAGGTTTTCCAGATACACCACGGGCCATTTTTATACTATGCAATACCTGCAGTTCCTCTTGCCTACCTATGTATGTACATAGCATCCACTAGAGTAGGTGGCTTCTTGTCCACCCTTTCTGCAAGAGTTTAGGGCCACAGAGGTGACTGAAAGCGTGCCCCTTTTCTCCCTGACATCCAGCCCATTTTTCTGCTCAGCCTCTGACCTCTGCTGACAGCCTCCTGCCTCCTTTACTGGAAAACACCCACAGTGCCAGGGGCACACTGGCAAAAACAAGGGTCTGGGAATGTACTCCACACCGCATGTGGAGATGTTTTCCTCCACTGAAGGAGCAGGCAGGCCAGCCTGCAGCCAGCAGCATGGGAGAAAGACAGCCATCTGGTGAGAAAAGTCCAGTTAGAGCTGATGAACATCCTCTAAGAAGTGGTTTCGCCCAACAAAGGTGCTCGCGTGCTACAAGAAAGTTTTGTGCTAGTGTGGGAGTGAACCTAAACAGCTGATCTTTTGTAAAGGGTCTTCCCATTAACAGCCACTCGACAGAAATCCCCAGAGGTGTCAGGAATCACATATCCCCGTGCTTAAAATGAAAACTTTCATCATCTTGTGTAAGGCTTGCCTTAATTTCAGCTGTGGCGGTGAACAGTGCCACCTTCCCCAGCTGCTGCTTCTCTCTAGACCCTTAACAAGAACTCAGACAAATTTAATACACACATCACTTGCTCAAGGCACTCACAAAAATGCTTTGGAGTGACAAAAAGCTTTGGCAACGATATTGTTGAGGTGAAATCAGATTGGTAGGTTCAATAAGTGTAAGAAATGCACGCGTGTGTCTGAAGTTTAAAAGAAAGCTAACAGATGCCAAACCTGTTCTTACAATCTAAGTATCTCATTTACAGGTAGAAAGCCAGAAAAAGAACACAATTAGCAATTTGCCCTTACAGGCTTTATATTTGCACTGCTACCTACTCATTTACATGCCCAGTGTGCACACACGTTTCAAGAGTCAGTTCTCAGTCTAGTTTTAATTATGTCTTGTTTTGCACTTAAAAGCTTTAAAAATATTTTATGAGGCCATTTAGTGATCCCAGGAACTGTATACTGAAGGAGGAATTAGAGCCCTGCTGAAGCCAAAGGGAGCATTGCCATGGGCTCCTGTGTCTGAGCTCGGGCTCTCACTGGGAGCTGAGACTGCGGTTACTGCTCTGGCACTCTGAAAATACAGAAATGGAAACCAGTGGCTAAAATGGGGTAGTAAGTGCCAAAAGCCACAACTTCAGTTATTACTCAACTATGTCATACCCCTGTCTGAGTACCCTTCTAAGAGAGACTGCATTACCAAAGTCATTAGCAAGTCATTTTATTTCCATTATAACCACATTTTCATCCAGAAATAGAGGAGAAAGGTAATCAGATCTCTTGCTCACCTACACACACTGCATGTTAATGCAGTTGGGTTTTTTCCTTTGGTTGCTTTCTTAACGCTAGACAAAACACTCTGGCACTTATGAATAGCATACTAAACCCACATCATTGAACATACACAGAAAAGCAAACCTAACCCTGACTTATAATAAACTTGTCTGCTTTCAAATAGATGAGGGGAAAATCAGAGTCACAGCACAGATCTCCAGATCAAGTAGTCTATTTGCCTGCATACTCTGTGTTAAGAAAGCACTCATGGCACCCCAGAGCAATCACCAGTGCTAGAACAGCTGGCCAAAGTACCTCTCAGCAATGAGAAATGAGGGCATTTACACAAGGCCAGCTTCCAAAAGTTGGTAAGCTGCGCAAGTTGCTGAAGGAGTTTGCTGTCCTGAGGGGCAATGCATCCTGATGTCAGCTTGTGCGCTCTGCAGGGCCTGCTCAGCTGCTTCTTCAAATCAAGGTTCTTGTTGCATGTACTGATAAGTCAGTATGACTCTAAAGAATACATTCACATTGTTTAATTGTATTGATTTGTTTTAGCATACAACTTGAGTTCAGCCCTGTTAGCATCCTCTTGGCTACTCAGCGGGGCTGGCACAGTTTAAACTGACCATCTCTTGAGGCAGAGGTATAAATTATCTGTTAGATAAATAATTCACTGTCAGTGCTCAGTGTCTGCTTGGTGCATGCTGAACCACCCAGTTCAAACCACAAACAAATCAGGGTGGATCCACTCCAAGCACTGGTTACCTCAGGCATATTTTGCTCCTTCTCTTGATCAAATGGATTCAGACTGTCACAGCTCAACTGTGGAGGTGGCATAGCCTAATTAAAAACCTTCCTCAGTATCACATAAATGCCAAATAGAGCCCCATACATAGCAAGGTAAAAGACATGCAATTAATTAACTCAGTGCTTGATTGACTGGCACTACCACACCAACACAGAGGATCAGCCCTATGAACGCAAATGAAACACCAGTGTACAAGAGCACAAAGGTTAGTTACATGAAAAGCTTCATCTGATGATAGAAATTAGGCACTGCTCCCTCTTTATGCCTTTGAAAATCTCTCTTTTAAGTCCCATAATAAATAAATGCACAACATCTGTTACAGAAGACCACTCACCTGCTGCAAATTCTACCAGTAACTATGGGAAGCACCATTTATTGAACTTAGAGCAGGTCCCACTTCAGATCCATTCTAAACGATTTGGGTAGGTATTTGTCAATGAGAAGAGTTTTCTTTCCGTGGGAACAGCCTATTGCTAAGAACAACACAACTGGAAACACACCAGTTTACAGGAGAAACAAAGTCCTCATCCCCAATTCCAGCGTGGTCTCTGTGGGACACAGATTTGGCACCTTATGCCACACCAACCTCTGTTCTGCACCATGAAAATGCATCTTGCTAATGAAACATCTGCCTTAGGTGCTCATACATCTCTCATTTCTCTGCACATTTTATATAGGCTACACTTCCGTTACAAATGGTTTAAACTATTGCTGGAGGAATCAAGTTGCAACTGAGTCGTAGTCAAATAAAGGTGAGTGTCTTTCTATCAGGAAGGAATACCAGTACAGAAGTCATCACAAGTAGACAGAAGTCTGATGGTCTTTCAGGGCTCCTTTCCCAGTAGGAAATAAGGAATATGCAGTAAATAAAAACCACAAGAAGCTGCCATAGTCTACTAAATGGCTCTAGCAGTGTCAACACACAAGCTAGCTGACATGGAGCAAATCAACCTGTGCATTTTCAGTGTCACCTGCACTAACAACTGTGCTATATGTGCACCTTTACAATCCACAGAATAAGCTGCTACAATTAGTAATGTTATCTACAAGTTTCTTGCCAGTTCCCAGCTTGAAATGTCCGCCAAAGTCATTCCAGCCTCTGGTCTAAAATGAGATCCTGTCTCTCTTTCGTGACTGGTTTCTGTGGGAAGGAAGCTGGATGTAGGGGTTGGTGTAAGTCCAGCACACTCCAACCTGGCTGCTGAGCTCGTTTCAGAAACCAGAAGACCACCATTTGAGGTGTAGAGCCAGGCTCTGACACTATTACTCTTCCCCTGACTATGTGCACTGGGTTCAGACTTCCCTGCCACGTACAAGCCTTTTACTTTACACAGTACATCCTGCCTCAACAGACTGTGGTAGTATCCCAGGTCCTGAGACAGCTGCAGAGGAGCTGGTTTGCAGTGCCTGATTTCATTAACATTTCCATGATCACAGCACTAGAAATAACAATAGCTGTAAATGGTCATAGAGACTAACCTTCAGGGTTTCCACTGTTGTCTTTTACAGGAGGTTGCCTGGATTGTGTTTTCCAGATTTCCCAGTAGAAACCCAGCAGGAGCAAGTAAGCAAGATGCTGCTGTGCAGCTGGTTTGTGTTGTCTTGCACCAGCATAAGGCTTGAGATCCACAAATTCCCAACACCCACCTCACAAAAAGCCAATCGGCCTCACTTCTCACAGGTACCTGTCTGCAGATTATGTGGATTTAGCTCCCAGCCCTTCACTGGTCTTGCTGATTATCATTAAAGATTTGCCTGCTTTCTGCCACCATCCATGGATTGCTGACCCTGCTGTAATATATTTACGGAGTGCCCTCGCTCACTCTATTAGCAAGCACTAACACTCCAGATTCCATCTGAAATTCTCTACCCTTTATGTCTTTGCAGTTGCGGGGGTAGCACATGCTCAACTACCAACATAGCCAAGAAACAGGGAGTTGTTTAATAACACAATCCCAAGGATCCAGGAGGTACGAGGATGGAAATCATTGCAAACTCTGTCTGAATCAGATGGACACCCTGGATTTGAGTCACCAATAAAATGGATACAAAGCTTCTGGGACTACTTTTGCTCTTTTGCTCTGTCATTCTTCTAAAATTATTCTATTTGACTGTTCAGTACGGAATACTCAGGGCAAGCTGAATTCTAATCCATTACCAAGGCATCTAGCATTCGACTGACAGGGATGCAGGCACACCTACATAAAGGAGGTACTTGGAAGACAGAAAAGCAGAAGGCATTTTCCTTGCTGTTTTTTTCACACTGCTCATGCAGACCTATTGTGCTCAGTGGTACAGATAAAAGTAGAGCAGTCAACTGGTTAGGCTTGCTGCAGCAGAAACATGTTATAAGAAGTTTTTTAGGGTAGTCAGACACCAAAGTGACCGTTTCTAACTTGCTATTAATGATGATAACACTGGTCCAGACACCACTACAGGCAATTGAAAGACTCTGACTGACTACTGGGATTTGGAACAGCCCTGGATGCACTCCTCAAGACACGGATTTCTGTTGGAAAATAAGGGTGGGTGTGAAGGGAAATGCATGGAATGTGATGGGAAGTCATGCAGCAAAGAAGTTGGTTTCACTTTTATTCAAGGACAGTTCTTGAGGTAAGGGTTAAATGCTGGGTTCTTTTCATTCATCTTCTGGATGGGGAATATTTTTAATCACGTTTTTAGGCTACACACACACACACACACTGTTTTCTTTCTTTCCTATGCAATCAAAGATTCTTCTAATGTATCTCCAGGGCTTAGTGGAAAATAGCACATATTATAAGCTTTTTGGTAAAAGGTAAGGGACGACAAAAGTGCAGCCATCACTGAGAAATCCTTATGGACATTCGTCACCTTCCACATTACCAATGTCACAGTATTCTTAATATGTAAGAATACTGCATGCGATGCCCCTTGAATAGCTAACACTTGTCTCTTTCAGGCAGCTGGGATAACATAAATCTATGGAGTTCAAGATAGTGCTCAATTAGATTTCCTTATTTAGCAGCTGAGCCTCCTGCCTCTGCCATTTCTTCTGGCACATCTTACTTTTGAAGAGTCTTAATGACTCTCAGTGACTTGGTTTAACAGAGAATAGAGTAGACATCAAATGTCCATACCTGAGATACTTCTAGTCCCTATCACTGTAATTCCCTGGCCAAGCTTTTAATCTGAATTCTATAGATGTTTTGTGGAGCCCCAGTTCTGCTGGGCTCTTTTGGCAGAACAAAGTCACTAAACAAATGAATATTACAGTCCAGCATCATATTCAGCGCATGGTTACAAGCATAGCTCCTTTCAAAGCACTGGCAGTGGCGAATCTTCTGTGACACTTCACAACATTATTTCTCCCCAAATCGCTTTAATTCTGAGTTTACAGAATTCAATTCTGCAGGCACAGAGAAGGCAATGTTTTATGATGATTTCTTCTGTCCTCGGTTAATTAGCATGTGGAAAGACTGTCATCCCTGGAGCACGGATGGCTGGTGTCTGGAAGGCAACCAGATTTCCTAAACCAAGCCAGCTGCAGATGGGCCAGATTAATTTTTCTTTGAGTTCAAATAGGGGAAAAAAAAATACATGAGTCATGGAGCTGCTGTATTTACAGATGCTCCAAATGTGACAGTCCAAAGTGCTCCCAGTGAAATTGCTACGGAATATAGAGCTCATTCGAGGTGACAGTGTCTTAATGCTTTTGAATTGCATTAGTCTCTATCTACCAGGAGTATTACTGACAGACATTCATCCATTAACTCTCTGGAAATACTAAGCAAGAGCAGAGTGCAAATGTAGCAGAATGGCTTTTGCAGATTCTAGAGGCAATTAATAACATTGGTGCCTAATTCCACTCCTGCCCTTAGGTTAAAGATTCCTACACTAGAGCACAAAACTGAAGGAAAGATATAATGTGGCAGATCTTTCTCCCTATGAATGTGAAGACCTGAACGGGAAGGAAAGTCTCTCTGGAGATGGGCTGTATGGTAAGGGCCTTTTGCTGGAAGACCTGCCTTTTGTAGACCGCAGAGATGGACTTCAACGTGCCTGTTATCCATTTAAGGCTCCTGCAGTGGTAGTTCATGGTCCTACCACTGCCATCCAGTCAGCCTCATCAGCTTACAGAAGGGAACTAATGCTGCTTAGAGAAACAGCATCTTACATCCTGATATGCACCAAGTGCCTCCTTCACCCTCCGAGGTGAATGCTTCCAGTGCACAACCAACACCATGTCCCAGGAACAATCATGCACTCCACACTCCCCATTCTGGAGGCTGGAAGGAGCTCAGAGGAACACATTTGGAACAATGTGTACACAATTGCGTGTACAAACCACAAGGCCAGCCTTGGAATTTGCAGATCCCCCAACACAGCTGTTCCCAGGCACTCTGCTGTATACATCAGAATGAGCTTTTCCAGGCAAGGGTGAAGCCACAGGGCCCTGGCAGATACATGACGTTGACTGTGAACACGTCCAAGCCTGGTCTGGAAACAGTATACCACCGGGTCACATCCTTGCTGTGCCAGGGCTGTGTGCAAGCCAACAAAACCTCCTGATAGTACAGCTGGACATAAAGGGAGTTTCAGGACCTGAACATCTCCATCAAATCATCTTCCTCTTAGCTGCCCAACTGAGTTTCCCTCCTGGGCAAGTAGTAGAAGTGGTTTGCTACAGGAGTGGGCAGAAACTTGTAGAGCTGCGGGTGCCCTGACCAAGGGTGAAATGCCCTGTTACAAATACCCATGACTGGCATGAAAGAAGCTCAGTCTCATCTGTTTCTAACTCCCTCAGATCTCCCTTCCTACAAAGAGCATGGGGAGCAAAGCTCTGATTAATTCAACACAACAGCAACAGCCCATAGCTGGCTGTCATAGTCATATGCTGTTTATTGGGATGCTCAGTTAGATCTAAGCCTGCAAACTAGATCTGACAAATGCATACTGGTATAAGCAAACCGACTAATGGAGCATTGCCTTCTTGTTACCTGCTGCACTGCTACCCTCACGGGCATTGTCAAGTAAGATGGAAGCTGGAGAGACAGGAGATCTGCTCCTGCCCTGCCTTTGATCTGCCTTTGACTCCAAACAAGTCACTTTGCTCAAATGCTTCTTGTTTCCCCTCTTAGCTTTTTTTTCAGCACATCCCTACATAAATCCTGCTGTGAAGGATAGATCCGTACTATGAATTTGAGCAGAACTCAAGCCCTACACCAAAGACTTCACTGGCGATTAACAAAGACCCTAACAACCTGTAACAGCCCACTCAGGATGTTGAACTTGGCCACACCAGACTTGCTGTGAAAAATCCAATCATTCCTTTCTCTCAGTTCAGAAATGACAAATAAGGGGAGAATCATTAACATCATAGCACTGACTCTTCTCTCGTTTACACCAGTTCTACAGTTACTTGAGTTCAGCAGAGCTGTTTCTGATGTACATCATGGGAGTGAAAAAGAATCAAAAGACCCAAACCCTGTGTCTCCAGAAACTATCCAGCCACGGCACTGGATAATCGCCTGAAATCTCTATGGCAACAAGAAGGAAATTGCTCGTCCCACTGTCTGGGTATTCTCACTCCCTGTGTATGAGTGTTGTGTCAGAGACAGGGAGAGAGGGAATATTTAGCACATAATCAATTAAATTTCACCTTTGATCCAGTCAGTTGTTTAGAAACATTATCTTGGCATCAGTGAATGATTTTTCTCATGGGCTGACAAGGTGCCTGTTTATTTTCTATAAGGAATGATTAACTTAGACATCCCTTTTCTTCCTGTGAATGAATGGTGAAAAATTGATTCAGTATTGATTGACCCACTTAGTGATGCCCCTGGACCTCTGTGCCTCTGCTCTTCAGAAACCTTAACCCTGGAGTGAATCATCCTCACGCCTGACCTGGCAAAATCTTTCTGTTAGGCACAACACCACATTTTTCTTGTATTCCATTTGAGTGCTTAAAGAAGGAGGAGGAAGTAGGGGCATAAAGGCTTTCACAGCCTTTGACCGCTCACATACAATCGTTGAACAGTTAAGGTTGGAAAGGACCTTAAGATCATCCAGGTTCAATCCCCCTGTCATGGGCAGGGACACCTCCCACTAAACCATTTCACCCAAGGTTCCATCTGACTCAGCCTTGAACACTGCCAGCGATGGATTCCCTGGGCAACCCATTCCAGCGCCTCACCACCCTTACAGTAAAGAATTTCTTCCTTACATCCAATCTAAACTTCCTCTGTGTCAGTTTGAACCCATTACCCCTTGTCCTATCTCTACAGTCCCTAATGAAGAGTCCCTCCTCAGCATTCTTATAGGCCCCCTTCAAATACATGCAGGAAGAATTGCATTTCATACTCTCCCTACTGCAGGGCACTGATGCTTCCTCATGCTGCCTTCCCTCAGCATCATTGCATGATTGACACCAACTTGGGCTGCTGTGTGACTCAAGATCCAATCTAAATCTAAGCTTATGCTGAATTTACATACAACATAGACAACTACATCCTCCTACTGGACAAAAAGCAAGTATCACAGCAGACAGAACTGAAATTAAAACTTGACTGTGTAAGCAGAAATAAAGATTTGGCAATATCCAGATATTTTCACAGTTCACAAAGTGGAACAATGCTCAGTGTCATGATAAGATATTATTCCCTTACTCGAAGGAGAAAAGACTGTCTTATGATTAGACACGATCAATAAAAATGGCTCAATGTGGCTGCATATGGCAGTGTTGCCTTGCAAACCTGCATACTGGTAAAAGCAACATCAGTAGTTTACCTATAGGTGCTTTACAAAAACCAGTTACATGGGCAAATAGCACAGTGGATGTAAAACATAACAGTCAGCATTTTGTGGCATGTTACTTGCATCATGTTTTGCTGGACAGTGTCCCCTAGATTATGCAGGTTCAGGCTAATTTTAAGGTGCAGTCTAGATTTTAGAACCGGTAAGACACAGAAATATGTAAAAAACTCTTCATTTTGTTGCCATGCAATCAGCAGTGACAGAAAACACTCTAATCCCCTTAGAACAGTGTTGCAATGTAATACAATCAGGTACTTAGCGCTGCCAGCTTCTATCCTTCCGTATATGGTTTTAGGCATCCTAATTATCTGATGTAAATTACCTCTGTGTAAACTCGCAGTGCTTTAGAGAAGATTTCCAATAAATACTAATAATGCTGCTGAGAATATTGATAGCCTGCTACTGAGGTAGAGAACACCTCCTAGCCCTAGTTTTTGTCCTAATGACGGCGCAGCAACATATAGTTTCCCAATTATGTATTACTGCCTGCTAAATGAGCTCTCTTTCTGTCCACTGGTCTAAATCAGAGAATCTACTGATATGAAATGACACTTGCACAAGAGCTGCAGCAATTCCCCCGTTTCCAGGCTGAGGATTTCTCCAAATTATAAATCTGCTGTCCACCAGCAATGCCCTGGAGTGGAAGGAACTGTGAGATGATTAAAGCGAATAAAAAAAGTGAACCAGCCAACATACATTTCATTCTAAATAATAATCAGGCAGCAGGGTTTGACAAACTGAGCTGAATGCGTGCCTGGGCATCAGAAATCGCCATGGTTTAATTGCAGGCTCCTTGGACAGTTCCATTTGCCTTGCTGTTCACATTCTCATTTGTATTTACTTACCCTAGTTAGGTCTTTTTAGTGTAAGTTATTTTGAAGGTATAATGGCAATTCAACACAGTGCCATCGCTCTTCTGGAAGGTCTGTAAAGTATTGCCACATATGCGTGGCACTGTCACATATGACAGACACTGTCACAGGGTGCCCAGAGAAGCTGTGGCTGCCCCATCCTTGGCAGCGTTCAAGGCCAGGTTGGATGGGGCTTGGAGCAAGCTGCTCTAGTGGAAAGTGTTCCTGCCTGTGGCAGGGGGTTGGAAATGGATGAGCTGTGAGGTCCCTTCCAACACAAACCAGTTTGGGATTCAAGGATTCTATGACAGGTACATTTTTGCTGCCGGTGCAGCTTCCTTCCTCTGAATCTTCCCTGAACATCCATCTGTGCTATAGCAAAATCTACTTACACCAAGGCAGTGCTTTGCTTCATGATATTATGGGTAGCACCAAGGAATGCTGGCACAGTCCCTGTCAAGGACCAGGTTTTCACAGTGTGAGGCACTGCACAGGCATCCCTGAGGTTGTGTGGTGGGGAATGGTTAAGTTGTGGTACAGGGAGGAGAGATTCCAGGTTACAGCTTGCTCAGCCATCACCACTTGCTGGAATTGGTAAGGAGTGGTGGGAGTGCAACTGTTTCATGAGAAAGCAGTGATTCTGCCAAGTGTCGGCACCCATGCAAGCATGGCTTTTCCTAGCTCATACTATGAAAACAGAGGAAGCAGAGTTCTTCTCTAAATGTGACAAACATCCTTCTTGGTGAGTCCCTGAACAATTCTAGCCAGATGCAGAGGGAAAGAAGGCTGCTTGCTGATTGCTGCTCTTTTGCTTTCCTACTGTATAGAAATGATTAGACCTAAACAGACTCAGATTGCAGGCTCGAGTTCAGACACTTGGTTGACAGCCTTCAAGAAGAGAACTCACTGACTGGAGCTGTGACAAAAACTTAGGACAACTCGAGATCATGGCACTGAATGGGCGGGATAAACATTACACACAGTAACTGCATTTTCTTGATTCATTCCAGGGCAGAGCTCAGGTCAAGGCTTTCAAATTCACCCCCTGAAACACAGTCCCCTTGGCACCTATTTGAGCAATTTCATTTCCAAAATTGTCAAGTATTCAGTACCTCTCAATTCCGACTGATTCCAAGAAATATGAAAGAAATGTGGATGCCCAGTAGCTCTGAAAGAATCATAATATTTACCATGGATTTGACAGAATGTGAGTTTAGATAACCAATTTGCAAATATTAAACTTAATTTTGCAGTGTCACAAAAGTGAGCATGTTTAAAGCGCTTCTGTTTCAGCTCGTTATTGCTACTCCACATGAAAACCAACAGCATGATTTCTAAATTCAAGGTGATAATACATTCCCTCATCCATAAGGCAAGGGAAAGATCTTTGAAGAATATCATTATTGTGCTGCACTTTGGATGCCTTTCTGAGCACTTGAGCATAATAGGAGCTCATATGTAAAGGGGTACTTACAGGTAAACTTTGTGAGGCTTTGAAAAGCCTTCCCCTTTAACTTATTTAGCACAAGAAATGCACAGATTTATTAAAATAAATGAAAGGGTGAGAGAGCTCTCATCACCCCCCTCTTTTGTTGTTTAGCAGCTGAACAAACCCCATGCGAGTGACTTTAGCACACTGCTTGCACACGTCTGTCTCTGCTGACAGCGTTCCAACCGTTCCGCTCATGCGGTTACTGGGATTTTACTTGCGTTTCAGATTGCTTTTGGACAAATAAGACCCTGAAGCAAGAAGTGATTCTCTGGTTTATGGCTCCTCACTGACAGTTTGATACAACGAAAGACTGAGCACACTGAGGCTGAGCCTGTAAAGCGCTTGACTTGACATAAAAAATGTGCTTTATTTAGCACGTCAGAGCCCCCCTCCCAGTCACCTTCTGCACAGCGATGAGCACGACCTCGGACCCACTCTGCAAGAGAGCTTTTTCCGCTGAAAGTGATGCCGGTTCCACTTCCTCCACAGGTACCACGAATGGGAGGTCAAGATCTACGAGCAGGACAGACAGCACCATCCTCCTGGGGGCTGAGAACCTTCATATTTGCCTCTCAGTCTGCAGGAGGAGAGCCTGACCTTAAGAGCATGATCACACAAGCTGCCCTATTCACTATAACTGAGCTTCTCCTAATTCAGTAGCACCAAGCCAGCCCAAAACTGCCAGCACAAACACAAAGGTGGTGCACATCTTTCCTCTTTGTGGAAAAGTTTATCACAGCATCTAGTACACGCTTGCGTGAAGGAAAGATTATCCTCGACACTATAATCCAAATTTAATAAGTACTGGGAATAATATTTTATTTTTGAGTACAGGCATCATCTGAAAAGCCTTGTTTGCTTTGTATTTGGATATATTTTTCTTTAGTTGGTAGCATCCTGCGGACCTGTACTGAGGGCCAGACCATGGAATAACGCCTCCTAAAAAGAAGGGAGCTTGCAACCAGTGGTTTTTTTAGCAAAACCAGTGCATTGATTCACCATGTACCCTGCATACTAGTTTTCCTTAATACTCCATAAAGGTGTCGTAACACGTTCAAAAGCTTTAATCCAGCTGTCAGAAATGAAACTGAAATGGCTGACCTCCAGTCCTGCTTTTAAATCCGCGTAAAGCCAGATTCTTATGAGCCAATGCTGATGGGCATTCATACATTTCCATGGGTCCAAATCTCATCATCAGTATTGCTATTCTTCTTCACATCATAAACAATGCTGACTATCCAAAAGGCAAACCATTCATTTATGCCTTGTCCTTAATCTGCTGGTCCTACTGAGTAACGTATTATCCAACACCAAGCCCTGGTTTGCTTTCTTTGAAAACTGAGTGAGGTGAGAAGTCATTGGGAACAAAACATCAGTCATTTCAGGCACATGATACAGGCAAACCAAGATTCTCTGCTCTCTGTATAAACAAGTTTTTCATAGCTCTGCTAGCATCCTTGGAAAGAACAAAATATCCCTGACCTGGCTTTTACCTCTCACTGGTACAGCAGGTTATTGAAACATTAGATGTCTTGACAGCTCCCTGTAAAGTGAAGCCCTTAACCTTTAAAGTGTTCTTTCTTATGTCTATTCTTGACCTCCCAGAGTAAACCACAACCAAGTCCAACTCCATTCCTTCCAAAAATATTTCATGTAATTAAATGTATAGATCTCTTATTATCCATCCTTTTGAAGAATAAATGAATGATTCCCCAGGCAATTATTTATTTTGTAGCTCTTGTAATGTTTTAACACAGCTTGACTACAAAAGCCACAAATGGGAACAAACTCACATGAGTAACAGATGAACAGGTAGCAGGGTTCCTTTGCTCATTCAAAACAAAAAAGTCATGAAGAATTGAAAATGCATATAAGCTGTCTGAGTGCAGTTTTGAGTCTACAAGTTCTTAATTACTCCACATTACTTTAAAATGGGAATACACAACGCTCGTTTTGGTCTGTGTTGCTCATCTGAAACTATAATTGTAGAATGGAAACGTTACTTCCAGAAGCTGCAAAAGGAGGGGAAAGACCAGACAGAGTAAAAGTAGAAAAGCAACAAATTTAGCTAATTTTCTCAAAAATCTGGGGGATAAAAAAATCAGCATTTCATAGAATCATAGAATGGTTTGGGTTGGAAAGGACCTTAATGAACATCTAGTTCCAACCCACTGCCATGGGCAGGGACACCACACTCTAAATCATGTTACCCAAGACGCCATCCAACCTGGCCTTGAAACCTGCCAGGGATGGAGCATTCACAACTTCCTTGGGCAGCCTGTTCCAGTGCCTCACACCCTCACAGTAAAGAACTTCTTCCTTGTATCTAACCTGAACTTCCCCTGTTTAAAAAGAAACACATCATATTCCTTCTTGTCCGAACCGCTTTGCTCAATTGTTTTTAATGAACCATTTGATTGAATTAGCATGAGCTCATGTTTAAGACAAGGTGGAGAATGGCATCTTCCCAGTGAGCCAAACTGAAATGTCATGGCGACCACAAGACATGGGTTTTGCTACAGCTGCCCCAGCACCTGATACTGGGGCGGTGGTGCTGAATGTGGGCTGACTTTCATTAGTGCTTCATTTGCTTTATTGTGTTTGCAGAGAAAAAGGCCCTGTATTCACAGTGGTCAGGCTCAGTCTTTTGAGATGCTCCCTTTGGCTGGCTAAGAGAAACTCAGAGGATGAAACAGAGTTCAGCGAAAATGAGTCTTCTCAGGGAAAGGAGAGAGCGATACTTTTCAAATCAGAACTGCTTTTATAATTAATTTAGGAGCTTTTTCCTTCCCTCCCTCTTCTCCCCAGCAGTAGTTAGTTGCTATTTTCACCACCTCCTAATTACTTAGTACTGGTTTGTGGGAGGATTCGGCTTCACACTGCATCCCACACAGGTTGTCATTTTGTCAAGAATTCCTTCATTAACAAGCTGTCAATACCCTGCCAACAGCCACCATTTGGTTTGTTAAGGGAATGGGGGCTCTGGAGTGAAAAGTTGGCTCTGTACCCTTTCCTATGTGTTTTTTTAAGAAATAAATAAATAAGGCAAGAGGCAGATGTCTGCCAGTCTGTTCCTTTGTGACACATTGCAGCCTTTTCCTTCTTTTTTTTCCCTATTTTTTTCCCCTTTCCTTGCTGAAAGAGGAGCAGAGGAGGGAGAGGAAAATCACACAGACTGCGTAGGTTGTAGCTCAAGTTAGTCTCTCCCTGTCGCACTGCTTCCTCTTGCAGCCAGGTTGCCTGAGCATCCTTCACCCCGCACTACCTCCCAGCCCCGCATGCCCTCTGACATGCGCCAGCTTTAACACTGCAGTAAAGGAACACTCTAAAGCAACACAGGCACGGTTTTGCCCGAAACCTTTAAAACAATCATGTTAATGAAATACAAAGGGAGCTTGCCCATCACATAGGTGTTTCCAGAGGAGTTTGTCCTTTCTGGCTAATTAACCAGATTAACACAGATGCTGACAGGCTTTGCCAGGTCCTCCTATCACTACTCTGTGGAGATGCTGATGATTAAGAATGGCTTTGTGCATCTCCCCTTATGAAAGCCAGACTGTATTTGCACAGTCATCTTTTTTTTCTCCCGTTAGTTCCCAAGATCAAATCCCAGCTTGATTTCACTGATTAGTTTTTGATTGCACTGTGCCTACCAGGTAGGGTTTCAAGGTTAGCACAGATGCTGAGGGAATTGGGGTATTTGTCCATCATCTGGGGCATTTCTGAGAACTTGCTGTTGCAACTGAGTTTTGGCTATGTCAAACAGGAATTTAGCTGGGTTGGCACCAATGACTGGAATAAAAAGACAGCCGGTGGGAGAGAGCAGAGAGGGACATAAATCTGTGCTGTATCCAGAAACTACAAACACAAAGCATTGTTCAGATTGGCAGGGGATGAAGTGATGTCTCTGGAGGTCTCTGGCATGTTTTTGATTCTTTACATCCAGGAGACACTCAAAGGAACTCAGGAGAATCAGAGAAATGTATTTTTTGCCCTCTTTTTGTTCCTGTTCTAATCATTATCACATAAATTCCAGGTAGACCCTCCTTTCACCTGAAAAATCATGTATGTAAGGGTCACATCCGAACACAGAACACCGATACTTATTTGCCAGCAGTCTTATGTACATGCAGTGACCCACAAACACAGGTTTATAATGAACCTTGTGTTAAAAATTCAGTTCCAGCCTTTATTGTGAGGAACACAAAGCTGTTTATGCCCTCCTAATTCTCAGGTACAGACAAAAGGATCCCTGTGACATGATTACAAGGAGTTAGTGCTGTCTAATTTTTGCCATAGCACACAGACACCTTTTGCACAAGAGCAGCTGCCTGAATGATGGAGGAAGCAGCAAAGACCACTTGAGCTTCAGCATGAAAAGCAGGTGGCACCTACGTCAGACACAGCTCTGAAGCTGCTTTAAAATACTCAAGTGCAATGGAAAGACTTCCATCTGAATGGAAAAACATCTCCCCTTATCAGCTGCAAATACATTCCAAACCTAATTGCCACGTAGCCCATATGAGCGCAGGGAAGGAATAAGCAGCAGAAAGGAAAACAGGGTAGATGCAGTATGTGCAGTCATCCTCTCTGCTTACGTGCTCTTATCCTTTCCTCCCATTTTCTTGTCTCTTTTCTCATGCCTTCCTTAGTTAAAGCTTTTCGCGTCAGATTGTGCAATACTAGACAGTATAGTAGTAGGATAAGCAGAACCACCAGGGAGATGCTTTGGTAGCCAGAGTATATATACCTTGCAAGACACAAGTGTGTGTTGCAGGAGATCCCTATAGCTCTGCAACTGTGCAAAAAGAATTCACTGTATATTTTAACTTATCAAACCCAGCTCCTCCATTTTCCCCGAGAGCTTCTTTGGTGCTTGTTCTCACATTGCAGAAATCCGGAACGGGAGCATCTGCTGTCATTTCCAGGTCTGAAGGGCTTTTTTCCCTCTTCCTCACATTAACCTTTCTAAAAGTTGGTTAGCACTTCTAAAGGAAAAGCTTTAAATAACACACTGTAGTCAAAGGAACCACAGGGAAACTGGGAGGCTTGCATTTCAGAAGTCTTCTCAGCATGCAAATAAGATTCCTCTATTGGTAGACATTTACCTGCCTCGGCTCTTCAAGGGGTGCATAAATGAATCCAAGACATTAAATAAATAAAGCTTAGAACAGAGCCAGGCTATGTGTTTACAGTGCCCCAAATGGCACATTGTTAGAAGAACTTCTGCAGAAGACTTGGCCACACAGTCAGCAGTGGGAAAACTAAAGCAGTGGGAAGCAGGATGTGACCCAGAACTGAGACTCCAGGATAACTCTTTACCTACAGCAATTTCCATGACTTAAATGCAGGAAATAAAAACCTGAGACAGGTTAAAAAGCAGAGCACTGAACAGCACTGTTAAAATCCTGGGCTCTGCTTCAGACAGAATCACCTACATTTTTGAAGTGGTACCTAGGGATCTGGCCATATGGTTCCCATATACCTTAAAGTGATTCAGACAGCCAAATTCCTTATGCAGCACTTTAACAACGCTTACAAGTATGCCGGGCTCTGCACCCCTTGCTGTTATTTGCTGCAGAGCATTAAAAAAACCAAACAGCTGGATTTAAAATAGCCTTTATAAAAACATCACCTTAAACAACAGAGAAAAAAGGGACTAAGGCAGAGGAGTTATTAGCTGGAGTGGCACCCTGACAGACCACCACACGTCTGCACAGCAAGCTTTACCGTCACCCTTACTTCAACAGTAATGCTATCTAAACGTGGACATAAAGTAAAACCAGCTCTTAGCTTTCAGTATAAAGAAAGAGCAATGAGTCGATACTCCTGATAGAGGAAGGTGTAGCATAGCATTATCCCCTCCCTTTTTTAACCAGGAAAAAAAGGAAAAGGTATCATTACATCCTGGATTATCTCAGAGACTGAACGACAACCATTTTCGTGCAGGATTTGCTGAGCTGGTTGGTCACGTCTCAGAACAAGCACGCTTCTAAAATGCGTGGACACTGAATGACAACGTTGTTAGAAATGTTTAGAGCACCTATCCAGAACAGTTTCTTGGGACTGCATTGAGCACGCAGTGTCCGTGAATGCCTCTGGGGTTTGGTGAAGGAAAACATCCCCAGGTGTTAGCACAGACTCCTGAATTGGGTGGCTGTTCACTTCTCTGGCAAGTACTCAGGTTTATCCTGAACCAAACTTCCCAGTTTTCTGACAAGGATGTTGGCCATGTTGAATCACGTTTTCAAACCTAGACTAGAGCAAACTGTTCTACCAAGGCAAATCTGCCCCCATGAGCTTTAAGAAAGCAATGCCAGTTTATGTTAATGCTGTTTGTGGGCTTGAGTCTTATTTCATTCATATTCGTATTTGTAGACCACCAGTCTAGATAACAACACAGCAGAATCCTCATAGCAAACTTAGTCCAGGTCAACGAAACCAAATTTTCTTTGAAGTTTAAACATTTTACTGCATTTAAAATGCTTTTAAAGTAAATGATAGGTATGAAATGTTTCTGGAGTCAGCCTGGTATCTGGAAAGAGCAGTTAAACAATGGCTCTGATGAGATTTGAAGCCTACATAATTAAGTTTTGCATACATGAGCCTGGAGTTAATTTTTTATGCATTGTGATGTTTCTGTCGAGTGCTTCTTTTTTTATTGGTTGGTAGTGATGCTTTAGGTGCGCTCTTGTTTTTGTTCACACAATAGTAGAATACACTGGATCTATGAAAATCAATGGACGTAAGGCCCTGCCATAGCATTGGTTCTGAAGCAGTTTTGCTTTCACAGTATCAGTTGTATTGCCTTCCGGAGCCCCTGCACTAACAGGGGTATGACCGCAGTCAAAGGGTATCTCAACTCAGAAAGCAAAATGTTTCCTGGGTCTCTCAAGTTAGACACAGCCTGTGTTCCTCTGTAAGAAGTCACCCTCTTCCTAGGTTCCTACTATGGATTCAAAGAACCAGCTCAGGTATTGTCACATGGTTTATCCCAGGGCAAAAACCCCAACCCCATAGGGACCAATAATAAAATCCTAGATAAAAATTGCAGTGACATTGGTCTATGTTTGCAGATTCCTCTTGGGCAGTCTCAAAGTTCCCTACTCTGCCTACTGTAACAAAGAAACACGGAAAAACCCATGATGTGCATTTGAAGCCAAAATGGTAAACGTAAGTCAATATTCCTGGTGATACAAGCACATTCTAGGGGCTGTTACAATGCAGGCAAATGCCAAATAGTCTAGGCTAAAAGTGTCCCAGTATAAGAATTTAATGTAAGTAGTTTTGTGTTACATGTACAGTTACCAAAGCAAACATGGGCTGAGAGAAGCCATGCTGATAACTCTTGGATGTAGTTACACGTTTAGTATTTCTTTAACTAAATGAGCATGTTTTCAAAAGGAACAACTTCGGATAAAAATATTGATTTTTACCTAAATGGTACTGCCAATATATTTCCTCATAATCTCTCAGAGCCCATGGAATATTTCTTACAGTATCTGAAAGATAATCCACAAAGGACAGAGGAAAGCATTTCCATTCCCTCTAGGTTTATAAAGACACCTTGAAAAGTTTCATATTTAGTGTTAACAAATACTTCCCTCCATTAGTGGTTTTAATATTCAGAGCAAAGTCTTGGGTACAAGCCAAGCCATCCACTATATAAGCCCTCCAAGGTATATGGGCATTCACATAGGGGTTTGGATCAGATAATCAAAATACACAAGAACTAAAATGCCTTAAGAGCCTCAGAGAGGTATTTGCAAGATCAGCTCCAGCCTGGGGAGGGAGTCTTCCCCAGTTCCCTCTGGAGCACAGAGTCTGGCTTTATCAGGAGCAGCTCAGAGCAGCTCAATCTCGGCAGCTCCCTCCGTTGCCTTAAGTCTGTTAGAGGTTTCAGTAAGTGCAGGACTATCAAGTCTAAGTAGCTTAGGGACAATTTTAGCTGCTTGTATCTTCCAAAAAATACAGATAAGTGCCTTAGAAGATTGCTGAATGTCTCTGATCGGGTTAGCGTCTCTCTGCATTGATCCCAATGGTGTCAGTCCTCTCTGTGCATGCCCCAGACTTTCTTTTCAGTCTTTTTCAGAGCAGAACCTTTATAGTATGACCTGGAAAACTAAACACCTCGGACTGCAAGTCAGATACCAGGTTTCTTTTACTAGAAACAATTCAAAGTGAAATAAGAGCTTAATTAAGTTATGAATTGGAGGTTTACATAACTAGCTTTGCACTTCAAGAACAAATGTCACTAATGACAAGTCTCTGTCTACTTACACAAACCAATGGTTTTAATACACATCCCTATCCAGAAAAGACAGTGTGTGATACTTTGACTTCAGCATGTAAAAAGCATTATCCAAAGAAGAAATTCGGACAGATGGAAAATGCTTTTCATCCTGCCTGTGTTAAATACAGATATTTGCTGAACTGCTTGGAGTTTTCATTCTGGTATTTCTGCTAACATCTATTTCAACAGCTGTAGGAGATCTGAATGCTAAAAAGTCAGTACCCAAGCAGTGCTTCAACAATTAAACTGAAGGGACAAGACCCGAAACTCCAGATATTTTTCCCTTAAAACCAACAGAAATAAAAGACAATTTGAAAATGATCACACTGATCTCCTTTCTTCCCTTCATTTATACACTGTACAAAACCACAGAGATCTTAAAGCCTAGCCCTGGGTTGCATCTTCCTCACTGCAAGTCAATGATAGCAGTCTGGTCCCTGCTTTGTCTGTCTCCCTTAAAACCTGGTGTACACCTGACCCCACTAACTCTAGCACTCCTTTTGAGCCAAACTGGTATGACCAAAGTATGGTGAGAAATTTGACACGTGGGAGACGGAGCAGGAGCACAGTACTTTTGGACCAGATTTTAGTACCTAGGTGCATAAACCAGCATCTGGCAGGATTTTTACAAGCCTGTCAACATCAAACACCCATTGGCATTTCAGCATTCAGGGTGATTTTAAATCCCAGAAGACTTCAATCTGCCTCTAGGTCTTGCTGTGACGTTAGCCTGCTAACAGAGAGGAGCAGAGCTTAGTCATCATTCATTTTGGCTGCCTGGGTGTTGGCACAAATACCTATGACGCTTTATGGACATGCATATATATATTTATGTGTATATATACTTGAGAAACACATACATGTGCACCCAGAGGCTTGCAAGCCATAAAGTAGCATTTTCAGTGGTCCCTAAGGCTACAGACACATAAGGGGAAGAAGAAGAAGAGCAGATCACATGGTGGCAGCTACCCACCCACAAACAGGCTGTGCTGACAGGCTGAGAGAGGAGATGGTGGCAGCCTGCAGGAGAGCAGGCATTAGAAACGTGGGAAACTCAGCCCAATTTAGTTGCAGGGAAGCTCACCCATTTCAACGCAGGGCTGGCAGAAGGTGCATCATTGATCAGCCACTTTCTGAAGCCAGTGCGTTTCTTGGCTTGTCAAAGAAATCCACAGCATGTGTGGTTTAGATGCATCTGAGCTCCTGAAGATGCAATGTGGTGTGGAAAAACTCCCCAAATAGAAACTTCTGATTTCCAATGCTTTGTATTAGAAACCTAATCATGGCTGTGGGATTGTAAATTGCACTGAGTTTAGTTGCTACATGCTGAGCCAAAGTCTGTCCTCATAAATCTACAGCTTAGACAGCTTTCATCTCAAGGTTAGTTTTTCTTTCACAATGAAAACATTTTCCCAGCATTAGCAAATGGATCCCATCCCCTCAAATTGACAGTGCCTTCCTGTTTAGATGCCCTCATTGCAGATTAATTATTTAATCCAATCTGATTGTCATGCCCATTGGCTGATTACTAGCAAAGGATGCTTTCATCTCTCTCTTTAGATGGTGTAATATTGCCTGAGAAACTGCAGTTTACAGATACTGATAGGCATAGATATCTGTAGCAACACAGGATTTTGAAAGTAAGTGAACAGATTCCCCTCAGCTTGTTGTGTATCATTAACTGTGATCACAACTGCCCACTGCTTGTGCATTGCCCTGCTGCATGTCACACGTTTGTAGTTCAGTAAACACACCAACACTATATGCCAGTTGTCAGTGATACATACTTTTTTGACCATTTACACTGTCTGGCAGTATTTTCCACTTACCCTTCATATTTGCAAATGCCTACAGGAGAGCTGAGAATCAAGACAGTATCATAAGGACTGATGTCAATGAAAAAGAAATCATATTTTAGTCATCTGCAAAAAAAGCCTCTTCACCATAGGAAAGTGGGTGAATGCATTCTCTCAAGGCTGCCCCAAGGAAAAGAGCAATAGTTTGAAGTGTCACTGGTCCAATTCTTCTGTCGTTCCCACAGGTAGCAACTGGTGCAGTTGAAAACCATCATCTGGACTTTTTTCCTTTCGAAAATGAGATTGTGTCAAGAACACGATTTGACTAAGAAATGCTATTGCAGTTTCATGGTGGGTTTGGTGTTTGTTGGGTTTTTGTTTGGTTGGTTGGTTTAGTTTGGTTTTTGGATGGGATAATATACCAAACTCAACAAGCATTCAGGTTTCAGTGGGTTTCTAGACTTTCAAGACTTCTCATTCTATCTTCTTTTGTAACTGTAAGCATTTGAGTGAACAGAACTGATTTTCCCACCTTCTGAATCATCAGAGATCAGTGAGACTGAAAAGACAGATTAACAAAAGCAGAAAGAACTTGGAAAACCCAGACAAACAATAGCACTTTCAGAACTGAGTCCCACAGCTGAAAAAAGTAAACCTGTAAAAAAGAAAGAAGAGATAAATAGTAAAAAGCTTAGACATGATTCATATTGTCAGTCTCAGTGACAGAAAAAGGGGAGTTATCAATATAAAAATTTCCTGAATAATATAGTCCAACATAAACTAAAAAGAAAAGGAATAAAGTATCCAATTTTAAAACCTAAATATAAGAAAATGAATAAGCATGTAACATTTTCTTCAATTCAGTTTCTCTATCAATTCTAACACTCAACTGCAGAATTAAAACTTGTCCATACCAACCTCACAGTCATATTGCTAAAGTATTCAGATTTGTAACATTCCAATAAAAGAAGGAATTACGGTTTCCTGTCTATTATCAAGGGGATCACGATGACAGTAACAGTTTTGCGTGAATTAGGGCTGCAGAATATGCCTTTAAATTAGGCAAGGGATGTATTTTAGCTTGGTTTTCTAAAGGACTGATTGTTCATATTCTTCTGCCTTAGAGAGCTATTTATTTCTAGGTTTTCTTCAAACAATTTGGCACATCAATACAATTCTATTGATAGCTATTTCTTCATAAACAAGGATAGATAACTGCATGCTCAAGCACCTCATTATTTGAGTGATATTTTACAATTCTAGGTGAAGCAAATTCTGTTTATTTCTCTGATTATTGTCTCCAGTTCTGATAGATATTGGCCATATCAGATGTTATCACCTTGATTCTGGTATTGTCGATGACAAAAGGAAGTAATGACGGAAATAGCTCTTCTCTGTAATCATTTATGAAAACCATGCAATTTGACTATTGACTGTATGACTATATTGGCTAAATACAATAGCAGGATGCTGGAAAACAAGGCTCCCTAAACTTACAATGTAAAACCCTGTTTCAGAGAACTCCTGAGGATCTCACGGCATTTATCTTGGGCATCCAGTCACATCTAGGAAGCTAAAAGTTAAAGGGTTTTGGATAAAATTTGGTCAGATAAGGTTACCTCTGTAAAGAGGGGTGCCATGGAGAAAGCAAGAAAGATGGAGAACAAGACCTCTCTGAAGGGATTGAAGAAGGCAGTCTTTGCCTCTTCCCAGAGTGAAAGGTCTCAAATAAACAGGATCTAGGTGAAAACTTTCTCTTACCTTACAACCCCATTTTCTTAAATGAAGGTTTGATAAGGTTTGCTTCAGTTTAGCTGGGAAACCTGTCTTGTCACAGCTGGCAAACACCATTTGCTTCTCCTGGGAAGGAGAAACATCTCCTGAGGAGGAAAATGGGGTCAGACCCCACTGGTGAGACTGTGACTGGAGGAAGCCGGGTGCACTAACTGGGTCCCAGTCTGATACTGGGAAGACATAGGGAAGGGAACAAACATGAGATCTTGGGGAACGGGAAGGAATAAAACAAAAGTACAGATGAGGGATCACCCTGCCCTGCAGCCACATAACCGCAACAGCAGCACTGCCTGAAACCGAGGGAGAGGATTTGCTCCTCTGCAGTCTCATAAATACAGGATCAAAACAAACCAGAACAATCCCCAGCCACCTCCCGTTAGCTGATTTAACAAATAACACACAGCCAAAATTCATCTGGCACTCAGCTAAAACTTGAACTAAATATGCACTGGGCATTCTAAGATTGACACAAGATATAAATGAGACACTAGCAGCCCTGAGAGAGACACTGGCCGTAGCCTCTTGTGACCTGCAGCATTGTAAGACCATCAGTACTGGAGGCTTATCACAGGACTTACTGTAGTTTTAAGGACAATGAACTGTTTCTTTTTGCCTTGAGGTTTGTACTCTGTTAATGTTTCATTTTTTACCAAGAAACAAAAACTTTCAGCTAGAAAAGCTTTTGTCTCGGATTAGATGCAGTTGACAATGCCAGAAATAACAATAAGGCTTTAAAATTAACAGTATTTTTCAAAGTGTGACTCAGATGACTGATAACTTCATTTAGTAACCTCTGTTAGCAACTCCTGCTTATGAGAGGACATAATTTCCCTCTCATTTTATTTTAGGGAAGTTTAGCAGGGCGAAGATCCTCCCTTAGGATCACAAAGCAAACTTGGAGAAGAATGCAGAAGGAGCATTTGTTAAACAGTATATAATTGTAAGTGCCAGGTTTTCTATAAAAAGGAAGCCCAGAAGCATGCTAGGAATGTTCATTTTCAAAGCCTCAAGCTGTGACGGCGTAGCTGTGAATCTCATTCCGCTATTGTCAAAGCACCGCATTGGTAATTGGCAGGAATGGATGGCTAGCCACACAAGAAGTAGCAAAAGTTACAACATCAGCAGCAGGTAAATATACTTGCTGCTTCTACAAAGTGGATAACCTGCTTTTATTCTTTTTTTCCTCTGAGAGCTGCACAATAGGTGATGAAGTATAAAGTTAGGGAGTTCTGGGTAAAGGTTGGACTTGCTGATCTTAAAGGCCTTTTCCAACCCAGTTGATTCTGTGATCTTATGAACGTTCACTTGCCAAGAATTCAAGCTGGAATCCAAGCCACCTGCTCCCACCTTCTTCCTGCCATGCAGCGCATCATAGCGACAGCAGCACCCAACAAGCGTTCATCAGTCTGTTACTCAGCAAACCCTTCAGGAGCCTCCAGGTGCCTGGATATAGTAAATAACACAGTTGTATCCGCAACTGATGCTCCCCAGGGAAAAGCATCACCAACTGGGAGAGGGAATGTGGCAGGAAGTTCTTAATGATACCATGTCGGGGGGGGGGGGGGCAAGGTTTAACAAGATGATCTTAAGGTCCTTTCCAACCCAAGCCAGTCTATGATTCTATGTGGCATCGTCCGATGTAAGATGCCATGACACACAGCATGATGGACAAGAACTTGGTAAAACAGCAACTATCTGGGGATAGGAATTTCACCTCAGCAGCAACCCAGATTGCAAAATGTCCGGTATAAATTCCTGTAATGTAGGAAAGATGCTGGGAGTAAAAAGATTGCACCTTTTTTTTTGTAACAGCTGTGAATCATTTGACATTTAGGCAATAGTGTAATAAAAATAATAAATAATACTTCAGCCAGAGCCTGTTGGATCCTTTAATAGATGCAGCACTGGAGCTGCTCGTGTCTCTTGAGCATTTCTGAAATGTTATCAGAAAACACAGGTAAAAGAAGACCCCAGTGGTAGCTCTGAATGTCCTCTAATGATTCCCTATTGAGACAATTTGCTCAGACTCATCACCTTCACTATCATAAATCAAACCTTGACGCGATTTTTAAATCCCTTAGCTACCCACACAGAAAAGATATCACGTTAGATTGGTTTCTGTTGATTTTATCCCTTCCAAGAAGTTTGGTGGAAATAAAAGCAAGTTTTCATAATTCTAGATAATTGGAAAGCGGGGTTTTTTTCAGCTGTTGAAATGGCTCAGTCCTGTCCTTTGTTTTGGTGGAGTATCTGAAGGAAAATGTTTTTAGTTTGGGGAGGATAAAACAACCTTTTTTTTCAGTGTCTGAAAACTGTGAGAGTTGGGTGGAGGTTTAAGATATACAAAAATGGTTCCATAAAGAGGCAAAACACTCAAAGAGCTAAACAGGACCTGTTGAACAGGCCAAGGCACATGGATCTACCGCTAAAGTAGCATAGTCATAAAAATATTTCTGTCGCAGATCTACAAGCACTGCGGTCTATTTTGAACAGTCTCCTGATAACTTTGTGTGTTTTAGAGGGCAAGGTGAGGATGGGAAGGCCTTCTGAGGGTCAGTGAGCAGCACAGGTTAGCTGAGAGACAGAAAAGGCTGCCTCTCTTCAGCACTAATGTCTGGATGCTGCAGAACACTTCTCTTTTAAACAAGCAATATCAGTAATAATAATGTTTTACTTAAAATGTAATATTTATTAAATATCAAATATTTATTAAAATGTCTATTTTATAAACATATTATAAAAATTCATACTAAATATTAAATATTTATTTTAAAAAGAGTAATAATTAGGAAGCTTGGCATTTGGTAAAATCAGGGGGACACATATTGAAGGATTTCACTGAAGGACTTCATTAATTATTTCTATGCATTTATCTGTGCTGCCCGACTTCTGTGTGGAGCTCCGTTTTGGGAGCTGCATAGAGCGAGCAAAGGCAGAGGAGCTGATAAAAGATGTGTGAGGCTGCCACGTTATATAGCAGCAATGAAACCTCCCTACCAAGAGGTGCTCCCCCTGGACCAGCAGCTTCTTTCAGCACAGCCCCTGTGATGATGATCTGGTTGGGTTGGCTTACCTCAGACACCAACCCCCATCAGAGCCTATGGCAAAACTACCACACATCTTCCTCTCTGCCACCCTGTGAGGGATACCAAAGCCCAAGGATGCTGATACACTCCTTTAGCCCAGTTTCCACTTCCTTTCCCTTTGGCAAGTATAGATGCATGCTGTTAATAATGCTTCCTTGACCATCTTTCTGTTCCTTCTCTTCCTATTTTTCTACTAGGACTTTGTCTTCTGTTTTGTTTTGGTTTGTCCCTTTAAGGCAGGGAGAAATAATCCTCTTGGAGTTGGTTTTATTTCACTTTCAGGAAAGTGAAGCATACTGCAGAGAATGTATGCAGTTGGACTTGTGTGGCTCTAACTCCTCTCCCGAGACAGACCATTTCTCCTGGGAACTGAAACACTTTCACCATGTGTTGGGTGACAAAAGACATTAGTCTGTTCTTTATATAGAAATACCACATATGACTGGTTTTTAAGCATAATTAGGAAGGAACACTGTAATATGAGCTTCAGAAAGTTGGACTCAGATGAGAGAGCATTAATCATTCCCAAGGAAAGTACTGAGACAAGATTAGGCTTCTATGTTATGTTCTATGTAGACATCTCTACAAGCAGGCAGCTTGTATTTGCTTTGGGAAGCTTGGCATGTTCCATTTGATTGCAACTGACTTGATAGAAATACACATGGATTCTGCATAAACATCAAGGAAATCTGTGTTTAATGAAAGCAAGACTACATGTGCCCAGACACAGAAAAGAAAGGAGGAAAAAAAGGTGCAAGGACTGCAGGCAGCGGGCAAGCCCTGAGACATCACCCACTCACCAGGAGCCACCTTCACTCCCTAAATTCCTATGCCTAGAGCTCCTAACCTAATGGCATAAAAGAAATGTTTCCTGCCTGACACGACAGTGGATGCACATGCCACTTGACAAACAGATGCCTTGTGATCCTATACGTACTCCATGGAACAGCCACATTGTCTCACAGCTCAGACACAGAGGACTCAGAGATAGATTTCCATTGTTCTTCCTTTTTTGCCTTTTTCACCTTAGGCTCAGCCTTTGAAAGAGTAAAAAGCTTCATTTCCACTGCCTCTAATTGCAATGAAAATCTAAGAACATTAGACCCTTGGGCCCAATCCTGCTAGTGGCTTTTAGAGAGCAGCCCACCTTATCTGCAGATAGCTTTGCTTACAACCAGGATAATGGCATCACCAGAATGGGGAGCTGGGCTCTGAGAGGCTGAGTGCATCCAGGAAATTGCTTGTGCCAGGAACCTGGCATTTATAATGCTTGACCTGCCTTAGCACAGCATCCTGCGTGAAATGGTGAGGCTGCTGAAGGCTGTTAAGTCTGTCTTCAAGGAATAGCACTAACATCAGTCCTTCCAGCTCTGCAATAACCAGATGTGAAGGACTCAGTAGCTTAACAGCTTGTTCCTCGGTCAGCCTGGGCTCCTGTGCCCAGGTCCTGAAAGGACAAAACCCAATCTCTCTTTGGTTCTCTTTTCCTGCCCATCACAGAGGCTGCAGGGGAGGCTTCCAAAACACAGCAGCAGTAGCCACAACAGGGCAAGTTTTGGACTTGCCGTTCTAGAAATGCCTCTCCCTGCTGCCCGCGCTCCTGCTTTGACAGCACCTGCTCTGGAAGCAACGATGAATTCCTGCCCTTTGCGAGGTGCCCCAGGGATCTGGGCACAAACCCCAGGGCACGGCCATGCATTTTCACAGCACCATTTTCACCGCTCTCTAGCTCTCTGTGGTGCAGCAGCTTCTTCCTTCTTGATTACTCGAAGTGAAAGGAAAAACTCCTTCGTTATTTCTCTTGGCATTTGGGTTTTAAAGATGTCTTTCTACATATGCTCCACTCTTCTGTTTTCTTCCCTTTCTCCCAATTATTTTGAATTGCCATGGCCACGTTCACTTAATACCGCCGGTATTTTGGGATTCCAGACTTTAAAATGTAAGTCTCAAATACCAGCGTGAGCTTCAGACAATGAAATCGTTAGCTTCAAAGAGAGAGCTCAAGCTGTCCATCAGCACTAACATTTGCTACGTGACAGAATGCATCCAGCCAGGTATACAGAAAAGAAAAATGGGTTTCTTTTGGAATGCAGGGAATTACCACAATGACTCTTATTAAAAAGTTAAGAAAAGGAATAACTAAAATGTGCTTGTTAGAGGATTTAGAGTGCAGTGATGGGCCAGTGAAGGATTTCCAGTGTGCTGATCAAGAGCACTGCAGCGTGGTCAGGGTGTAAAGGTATCCCAGCTCAGCATGTATCTGCCCAAGAAAGCATTTAGTCTGCGGATACCGCTTCTGAATGACTGGCTGGTGTTAGAATTGCTTTAAGCATCTAATTATTTTATAGCTTAAGTGAAATTACTCCTTCAGAGGAAAATACTGGGTTTTTTCGTATCTATACCATGGCTTAATTTAAGAACAGGCAAAATCAAGCTCCTAACAAAAATTTTACACAATTACTCCTTATTTTGTTAAATACCTTCTCATGAATTGAGTATTTATCACAATGAACACCCAGCTCTTGCATTCTCCATGGGACAGGAACATGTGGGGATAGTTCAGCTTTTATAAAACAGAGTTGAGGTGAAACCATGTCTGTTCTTCCTATTACACTTCAAGGTCCTTATCCACATCAGTATTCAAACCTAACTTTGAATATCTAAGTATTACCATTGTCTCCATTGGCAGCACTGTCTGGACTGGATTCTGCTTGCTACCTACAACCATACACTCCTATAACTATAAATACATTATATATATATAACACGCATAAATACACAATTTACATATTATTATATTATATCATATCATATTATATTATATTAAAAAATGCTTGATTTTTATGCAACTAAAATATATAATAAAAATACTCCTGGCTGTTCTCTGCATTTGAATCTACACATGACTGCTATGGCACACGAGAGCATCTCTATCTGTATTGCTGCAGTGAAGAACTATAGGAGTTACGCTTGACTTTCTAGTATAAGGTTAGAGACAAGTGCAATTACCTCATCCTCCTTCATTTCGCCCACTGTTGTAATTCTGCTTAAGGAGAAGAAACAAGGAGGGCTGGCATACCTGTTGCTCAGCACTGACAGATGTCTCTGCTATTATTACAAGCATAATCATAATTCAGTTGCTTGCAGTATGCTACTGTGCCTTATGCTGGAGCTAATGAAGCTCCAGATACATTGAAACAAAGCAGGAAAAAATATCAACTCTGTTTTGCAGATTGGTTGGTGTCAATTAATATCCAGGATTTTGGGGTATGTCTGAGCAACCTTCATTCATGCCAGAAGCAGAGGACGTTCTGAGCGTAAAGCACTCTGAGCTGGAAAAAAAGGCACCTGGTCACTGGGCTGTATGGGCAGTGTCCTCAAACCTCTTGTTATTAGCCCTGTGCTCCTTGTGACCTTCCCTGTCTCTCTCCTGAGTACAGATGAGACTACAAAGGGAGGTCGGAGGCTTCCACATCACTCCCAGCCTCCGCTTGCTCTCCTGTTTTCAGCTGCAGAGTGAATCAATTTGGGAGGGATGTTAGAAAGCAGCCATTAAGGAAAAATTAAGTAGGTTACACGGTTGCATAGGGTATAATGATCTGGATGAATCCAGAATAAGGTCTCTTGGCAGCTGAGATGGTGAAGCTGCTTTAAAGGTTTGCCTTCTGCAGGTTTAAAGCAGCAGTAACAAAGCCTCTGGTATGGGGGAGCAGAGGATGCCGCAGAGGATGCTTTGAGGACCATGCTGAGGGGATGAAGCCCCCTTTAAAACACATTTTCACAACATATGGTCACATGTCATGTGCCACAACCCCACTATTTTGGGCACAAATGTGCAGTATAGAAAGCTGTGCTTTCCAGTCATACACAGAGAGAAGAGAATGCTCAAGGAGACCTTATAACAGTCTCCCAATACCTAAAGGGGCCAACAATAAATCTGGAGAGGGACTTTTTACAAGGACAGGTAGTGACAAGAAACAGGGGAATGGCTTTCAACTGCCAGAGGGGAGATTTAGATCAGATATTAGGAAATGAGGGTGCCAGTGAGGGTGCCTGTGAGGGTGGTGAGGTGCTGGCATAGGGTGCCCAGAGAAGCTGTGTCTGCCCCATACCTGGAAGAGTTCAAGACCAGGTTGGACAAGGCTGAGAGCAATTTAGACTTTACTCCATAGAGTTTGAAAACAACGCAGTGGAAGCAGTGAATGACATAATTAAATAACTCTTTAGAGTTGCTATTTTTAGAATTAAAAAAGAAGGGTCGTGCATTACTAGCCAAAGTGGGTGAAACTGTTGCTACAGTCCTGCCCTTCCCTTTTTTCTCCTGTATTCATTATCTTATATCTTTGTTTGTCTTCTATTTAATTAAGTCCATGACCACCTTTTCTTGTTAAAATGGGAATAAGATAGTGTCGTGGCTTAAGCCCAGACAGTAACTTAGAACCAAACAGCCCCTCACTCACTTCCCCCCTTCCTCCCCACCGCTCCCGCAAGGACGGGGAAGAGAATCAAAAGAATGTAAACCCCACGGGTTGACATAAGAGCAGCCCAGTAACTAAGGTATAACACAAATCACTGCTGCTACCACCAGTAATAATAATGATAAGCGAAATAACGAGGGGAGAGAATATAAAACTAAAAGGGGAAAAGGAAAAGAAAACAACACACACAAGTGATGCACAATACAATTGCTCACCACCCACTGACCTATACTCAGCCTGACCCAAGTAGTGATTTGGGCCTTCCAGATAACTCCCCCCAGTCTCTATACTGGGCATGCTGTGCTGTGGTACGGAATACCTCTTTGGCTAATTTGGGTCGGGGGTCCTGTCCCTGCTTCCTCCTGGCTTCCCATGCCCCTCCTCACTGGCAGAGCATGAGACTGAAAGTCCTTGATAGGAGTAAACATCACTTAGCAACAACTAAAACATTGGTGTGTTATCAATGTTGTTCTCAGACTAAAACTGAAAACACAGCACTGCACCAGCTACTAAGGAGAAAAATGACTGCCACAGGACAGAGTAATTTCCAATGAACTTAGTAGGTGCTTAGAAAGGACTTTGGAGCAAGAAGTGTGATTAGGATTTTGAATGAAGCATAGACATCTAAGCTGTCACAGTACTCCAACTGCTTTCCACTGAGAAATGGTCACCTTCCCATAGTCCTTCTTGTACCATTCAAGGCAATGCGTGGTAAGGGTAATTGCTAAATTCATCTCAATCTTGTAAAGCTTAACTATATGTCTTGGTACTAGTACTCCCCAGAAGTCTATATGGTAGCTTTAAGCTGACTATGAAAGGAAAAGTCACTTAAGGCAAACTGAGTAAGGAGCAGCAGAATAAAATGTGCATATATATGGCTTAGCTGCATTTGTTACCATGAGCATCTCTTGTTGCTATGGAGAGACAGGTTTTATATATGTGCCAGCAAAATCGAGCAGTTCTGTGCCAAGAAAACAATTGTTGCAGAGATTTCAAAGATGGGGGGCAGAAGTTTCTCTCCTGAATGGGGGATATTGAGGGACAGAGGACATTCATCTCCATTTGTCTATTTAAGGTTTGCTCAGCCCTTTGAAATCACCAGATCTTTGGCACACCAAACCTAATTACCTCCACCTGGAGTTATTATAATGAAGTCAACACAACACAGAATTCGCAAGTTTATGACATAAGGTAGCTATTGCGGTACTAATCTTTTTTAATTTAATAATATATTCCAGCAGATGCCACGTATTAGAGCTCTTGTTTTCTGTCTCTTGGCATTGTCTAGCGAAACAAAAAAAGGCAAAAGGCAACATGGAAGACTGCCAGGAAAAAAAAGTATAAAAGCAGTAAAATGCTACCTATGAAAAGGCAACCATGCATTGTCACAGCGGGTACAGAGCATTCAGAAGTCACTGATCGCATCCTCTGATCTCATGAGTTTTTATGTGGGATTCCTTGAAATGTGTTTTTCAGCTTTACAGTTCCTATTTTCAAGCTCCCTTCACACCTTTAGAATAGAAGAGGTCACTTCTGAAAACAGAAAACTTCTCCAAATTGATACCATGATGCAGAATTTAAAACAGAAAAGTTTTCTGTCTGACCTGAAAAATGCAGATTGATTCTCATCCATTTTCCTTTATCACCTCTGATCTGGGATCAGGTAGGAAAATGCCTCTAACACCCAGCACAGGGAAGGCCATTCAGCATTTCAGCAAGCAGCACAGGCGGTCTGATCTCCTGCCAGAGTCCTGCTCCAGCAAAACCAACAGGCTCACAACCTTCTGTCTTCCAACGCTGCATCTTGTGATCCCGTCTGCTACCAGCTCGAGCTATAGCTTACTGAATTAATACTTGTGCTGGCCAAGTGAGCATGCCTAGGGCCACCTACATCAGAGAAGAACCTACCAAGAGTGTGACACTATTGCATTACACTCTTTAATGCAATCTGCATTAAAGTTACATGCATCCAACCCACTGAAGCTCCACCAAGCCCTTTGGAAGGCTGCGTGGCTGGGGTGAAGCAGCTGCTGACACAGCAGGGCAGTTCGATATCTATGGCAGTTACTTGCTTACCAAAGCTAAAATTAACTTTTTTTCCCCTATATTTTTGCCAATGACTTCATCTCACTCCTCTGCTTATTCGCTCCATAGCAAACACCCCTCCAAGGGAAGAAAGCATCACTAGAAGAAAGCAGGGAGCAACTGACAACAAAGGACCCTGTGCTTACTCCTGTTTTCCAGGGAAGATGGCAACCACCATTTTGGTTGATACAAAGGCTCATCCAGGACACCTGAAGGTTTGGAACAGAGACAGAAATAAAAATGGTTGTATGCTATTGATAGCTATCAGATTAAAGAGGTATATTTTCCTTATGGGTTTATCCAGCTGACTACTGTGTTAAATATACCTGTGGTTTTCTGACATGTGTGAGCTGTTATCTCAGGTATGTATTTCAGTAGAATTACTAGCTCAATATTCAGAGCTGCTTTACTATAGCGTGCATCTGAATGCATACTTGAATAGGTAAACTTTTGATAAAAGGAATCTCCACTGTAAGAAGCTGAATGACAGCAAACAGAAAACAAGAAGCAAACCCCAAAGCTGTCCTCATAAATCCCTCCAAACTCTACAACAACCTGAAGGGCAGTCAGTGGTTACCTGGTGTACATTTGACAGCTCAGTCTAACTCCCACTGGACCAGACTACTCCTAATAGATTTCCACAACTTTGGTTCCCAAACTGCAGTTCCTGCAGCAGCAATTCCCTATTCCCAGCACCGCGTCCCCCCAGCTCCCTGCACCACAGCCCTGAGGTCAGCATTTCTCTATCAGATGGCGCGAGTACCTGAGGGCAGGGGAGGAGAGCATTGCAGCTGCTCCCTACTGATGGCACATCCATAGCACATGAGACAATCCCGTGGTGGGAAATACAGCACAAATGCAAGGTATACAGAAAACATCATCTGGCTCAAATAGAAGTTGTGGGCTTCATGCAGGAATTAGTGGGTGAATTCCTGTGTTATACAGGGGCTCAGACGAGATAAATAGTTCTTTCTGGCCTTTGTATCCGTAAATCTGTAACTTGGCACTTTGCTGGCAGCACAGCACACTGCTGTAGCAAAGATTTCTTCTTGAAAAAGGATCTCAGGATCTTCTCGGGAGATCTCTTCTCAAGAGAAGTCTCGTGCAAGTCAGTCCGGTGCAAGAGCAAAGGCATCCTAGGATTACCAGAAGATACATTTTCCTATGTAAAGAAAAGACTCTAAATCTTAGCTTGATGTTTCTCATGGGAATTCCCCTTTCCTATTCCCTACTCCCACCAAGTTTATCCAAGATATAATTAGGTTTATTTAATTAAACCAGTATCTCTGTGGGAATAGAATGGCTCTGGAGATAAATTCTGGTGATGGGAAATGGAGACTTTCTCTGCTTCTCCTTATCCCAGATAAGCATCATAACTTGCTTTCATGAGAGAGCTGGTGAGTGATCTGATGCACTTACATCCAACTATTCAGACATGTGGTTCATGTCAACCTATCACTCTTCCTCTAACTCATGATCTCTCAGGTCACCTTTACCTTCTGCCTTGTCACAAAGAATATTCTGCCTTACCATTATATGACTGACAGATCCTATCACATAATGAGCACAGATCCAGTCACAAGTTTCTGGAACAAGTAGAGCCTTGTCACACAGAGGGTAAAAAGTATGTGACAGAGGCATTTTAGCTGTATGACAGGTACCGTTTATGTGACAGGGGAAGAAATACCCTGGAAAGAGAGGCAGTTGCATATAAAGGCAGCAAGAATTGCTTCCAGCCCACCAAAACATCCTGCTTAACAGATGTCCAGCCCTTCCTTCTCAGGGTTGAACACCCTGATAGCTGGCCAGCAACTGGGCCATAGCATGGAAGATTGGTTGGAAATCCAACCTGGCTGCTTCAAATGAGGCCCCTGAATTGCAAAGGACATACAACACCGAGCCACAATGACTAAATACAACTCACTCAGTTAGTCTTGCATCTCACTTCCCTGACACAAAGCTCTGCTGAGTACTCTAGGGTGAGAAAAGGGGCTGTAGAGCAGCCAAGATTCTCACTTGATGCCTGATTAGCACCTTGACAAAACGTAAACCAGTTTTACTACTGCTCCATGAGCAAGTCAGAAGTGCGGCCATAACTCTGTGCTTGGCCTTGGCCACCTCCTGGCCACCAGGTTCACGGGACACTGAAAGAGCCACTGAAGGAAGAGGACAGCAGCACTGCAATGAGGAAGAGGAGGCAGCTGCAGGTCCCTGCTGCCAGGGAATGCAGTGCAGGCATGGAGCTCTGGAAAGAAGGAGATATGGTCCACCCCACTCCAAAATGCATTTTCGGAACCGACTGGGATAAACTCCCATGGAAGCCATGTCCTGAAACCAGGCAATGCAAAGGAGGAACTACAGTTGTTGGAAGCATGAAAGGAGGGGGAAAGGAAGACACTATTTGACACATTAGAGTGTATATCTTTCTCTCAGACACACAATTAGTATCATAACATTCACTATAAACAATATTTACACACACACTTGACTAACGCTTTAGAAACTCAACAAAGCATTTCCCTCCATGAAGCTTTCACACCCGCCCCATGGCCACACGGCTTGACCCTTCTCCATGCACAAGAAATCACAGCTTCTCAAGACCTGCGTGTATTCCTATACACCGCCATCAGGACCAACCTGGAGCTTATGAAACAAGACCTTTACGCAAGTTGTGCTTAAAAACCACAGGTGACAAAAATGAAGGAATATTAACGCAACCTTCTGTAATCTCTCTTGACTTGGGCACTTGCACTGGTGCCCTCAGTGGAAGTTCAGCACCTTGTCACTGAAGCACACTGTCAGTGTGCTGAAGCACATTCAGCAGTCACCGGAAAGAGGGAGAGAGAAATACTGTTCTTGCTCCCAAGGCAGGGTCAGGTCACCACTTAAAATATCACCACTGCATTAACAGGAGTGCAGACAGGAGGAAAGCTGCGCCCAAAGTTATAACAGAAAGAGCAACTCAGCCCAGTAGAAAGCACTCAGGAATAGCTCAGAAGCTTCCATTGTCATTCAGGTGCATTTCAGAGTATGAATTAATTAGCAGAAAAGAATCAAATCCCTCATTGGCAGTTCCCAATGTGAAGGCTCTGTCACTGCGGCTGAGAAAGTGACTCAGAAAAGAAAATGAGAGACAGAGAACTGCCACAATACCCAACTCCCCTCCAACACCGACCCATCAAACCAGACAGCAAATCCTGCTTTTCAATGTGATTGGTCACATACCATCGTGTAACTAATATCATGTCATATCACTTCAGACCGCACTCTGTTGTACACCTAAGTGACAGAGCATCTCTTAATATAACGTGGAATGGAACAACTGCAGGAAGAAAAGATAGTGACTGATGGATTGCATGCCTGCTAGCAATTTAGGGAGTGATTATCCAAACTGATCCACATTTTTATTTTTAATATGATTATATTTCCCTCTATCTTCACCCTCCTCCACATTCTTCCCTACGGCTCAGATACTTTTTCCCCTTAATGCACCAAACAGATGCAAAGGATGATATTTTTCTGCCCACATTTCTCTTGCAAGAACCCTGCAACCTTGTGCTTAATGAGGATGAGTTTTAATAGAAGGACAGAGAGGTTAAATTGGCTAACAGAGGGGAAAAAAAAAAGAAAGAACCAGATAAGGAAAAGATCAGGTTTCCATGGAAACAGAGCCATATCCTATAATACTCCTGACTTTATGCATTTATTTATTTATTTCAGCTACACACGTTTCTAAGCAATAGGTCAGAAAAAAAAGAGTCCGGGAATTGAGAGTGGAAAAAGCTGGGTTTAAACAGGGGTCCAGCCCTCCAGCTGCTGCCAATGGGCGCAGCTGGGCTGAAGGCAGCACGGCTAACGGCACCAGCATGGCTTATACCACTTCAAGGATACGTCCCATGTGCCCCACGGGGAGCTGCAACGCGTGAATATGAGCTCTGGGGCAAGAGGTTAGTCATAGGGTTATACGGAGTTTGCGGGTAACTGCCCTCCCTTGAGGTGGCTCTCCAGACAAGAGTTTTTACATAGGTCCCCTGTTTGTATGAGGAGGGAAAGGGAAGGTGCAGACCTCAGCCTGCAAGTTGAAGGGCAGCAGGGCAGCCTGGCTAGCCACACAGGATAATACAGTGTTAAGTTGGCTTATACCTCCATTTTCCAACCTAACGCTAAAATACCTTCGAAGAAGAAGGAGAAAATACTCTTATGATTTCAGAGATACGTTGATAGAACTTAACTTTCGGTTACATATAACCAGTTACACAATTATTTCTCCCTGTAACACGTTTCTCCCTAAGCATTTAACAACATGACAGCATCTTTCATAAGGAGCAACGTATTTCAGTGTTACCTGGCAGTCGCTCGGTGCTGTGCTCCACAGATGCACTCAGAAGAGACTGGAAGCTGCAGCAGCAGGCCGACATGTTCAGCAGGGCTTTACATCTCCTTCTGCAGGGCTAAAATGAAAACCAGTTTTGCTTGAACCAACCATGGCCAAAATCTGACAGCAGAACTGCTTCCCAACACCTGCATTTGAGACCATGAAACGGATCTCACAACGCATGGAGAGCTTTTGCAGGAGAACTTTATTTTCCCGGTGAGCTCAAGCTTAAGCCCAGATCTGCTCAGAAAGTTGATTTTTGGAGCCTTGGAAGCCTAGCTCCAGATCTTAATAGTCTGACCTCAGCCTGTGGCCTGGGGTTGTGTGAACTAGTCCAGCACCTGAAGGTAGGAGGGAGTGACATAGTGTAAGGAGTGCTGACCTTTAGGATGCACAATGAGCAGGAATCTTTCTCTTCACATACAGGCTTGTCTATCTTTCTGTGCCTAGGGAGCATAGGAAGATCAGGAGCCTTATTTAGTCTTTTTCTCCACCCCAGTTCACCTGGTAGAACTTGGAGAATTAGTTTGATCTGAAAGAAAAAAATGGAATATAAAAGACTTTTGACTTATCTCCTCAAAAAGGAGGAAAAGGGATTTCTTAGAGCTCCGTAAACCAGAAACACACAGCCAGGGAAGGATATGTACCCTCGTGCTGTCACTTCGGGGCTTTTTCTTCTGGAGCACCACAACTCACCCTACCACAGTGATGGCTTGCCTGTCACCAGTGTCACTGCAGAAATGACCCCAGGAAAGTGGCAATGCAGCAGTGAAGGTGATGTTTGCTGGGGAGGCCAGAGCAGCCTCAGCAGGGAGACACCTCGCACTAGAAATCAAAGGGTTTGTAGGAACACTGCAAGTCACCACCTCAGCCACACGCAGACAGGACTCACTTCTGCTCTGGCCACTTCCTCCCTGTGATCAAAGGCAGCAAAGCATTCCCTCCTGCAGAAGAGGCGTGTGAAGGATTTGCTGTTGGCTGGCTGCCTCAGCCACCGTCTCCTGTTCTGCATTTCATCACTTCAGGGGGGGAAGGAGGGAGAGAGAAAATCCTGAAGAAACCCTACCCAGAGCATCCTCTCGTTAAAACTTCAGATTTTAACTGTAAAACTGCATTCTTTGTTTAAAACCATAACAATCTTTACCAAGAGGTGAAAGGGTCTACAGGAGAATTGCAATATTAAAATAAAGCAACAATAAAAAGTCTCGTCCCGAGTCGCACGATGTTATTCTGGTTGCACAAAGCTGTATTCTTAATTCGATCAAGCTCTTATCAGAGTTCTATTTCAGTTCAACTCTAACCAGTAATTTCTTTCCACTTGACTAAACAATTCAGCCAGCTCTAGTCTGTAACAGGCTACCACCAATGTCCCACAATAAGCCAGGAGAGCTTGCTGGATCATCCCAAATTCTCTTCGAAGCCAAGGGACCATGGAAAGATAGGTGCTGGTGGTGTCACCTGAGATGTTTTTCTTGATTTTACTTTTCAGGTCTCTCTGTCTGTAGGCTCCTATTAATTATAACAATCTCTGCTCACCAGCAGCTGAAGTAGATGGGATTATATTCTTAATAGCAGTACCCCCCTGAATTATGACAAATGTATTTTGCAATGACACTCTTTTTATATCTATTATCAAACTAAGACTCCTACAGCAATTAAGGAACTAGCAGCAAAACCAATTTTTTAAGCATTAGGAAAGTAAGTACATTCTTTTTCTTAATGAAAACATGTTTGGCTGTAAGCTACCTTGAAAAAGCGATTGTTTCTAATATCCTAATTCTCCTCTTCAGAAGCTCTGTTGAGGTTATACTGCACAACATTCTCCTCATTATAATGAATCTTTGGTTGGTTCAGATTTGTGGTTTCTTTGGCTCTGGGCACCTGAGACCATTCCTAATGCATATGCAGTCACTGTTTTGGTGGGGAGTTCCAAATGCCTGGACTGCTTTGGGTGATGGTAATACAAATATCTGTCAACCACACAAACTTCTTTTGGCATCACTTATCCAGCCATGGCTTCATGGATCCAAAATTATGGATCAAATAGCAGAGTTTGCCTTCAAACTCCTTGACTGCACTGAGAACACAACAGGAACATGACAGAACAAGCAGGATTTTTGTGGCACAAGCCTGGTGGCTATTTCACCCCTTTTGGACAAGGGCTATTGGTGCGAAAACATTAGCTGAAACCAGTGTTTGCCAAGCTTGAGAAAGGGCAAGTGACACTGCATTCTCTATGCTTAAATGTTAGGGTTACTTGCTTTCAAGGGCTTCATGTACAGCACTGCCAAGCGAACACACTACTTTTACACAGTCCATTACATTACATTAACAGTGCCCCAATTAGGACTGTGTTTCAGCTTTCAGAGATATTGAGCAAGACATGAATGCAGGAAGAGCTCAAGGATATGTGTGTGGGTTATGACTGATTTCCAGACACTGAACACATGTAAGGTAATATAGGAGTCTCATTGCTTCTGCGATAACTGGAGTTCAGTTTCCACAGAGTGATCTTTGGTCAGCATGTTGCACAGGAACTCTGGTACAGCACCAACAAATTTTCTCTGCAATGTGCTTATTTTTCTCTTATGTCTTGTTAAGTATCTATTTAGGTTTGACTTCGTTGACCTGCTGAAAAACCTGCTCGCTTGGTGCGGTACTTGCTGCTATGCTCTTGGAAAGGCCGCCCTGGGTCTGCTTTGCATCTCTCAGCAGTTTTTATTGGTATCTCCTGGTAAACTTCAAAAGCTACATCAGTTCTGCAGAATTTCCTTCATCTTCACACAAAGCTGACAACCAGGCACGGCCCCTAAGCTGTGAAAATGCTCTGTTACTACCATTTATTCTCTGGAGCAAGCTCATCCTAGCCAGATGGTAAGAGGATGCTTTCAACAGCATTTGCAGTCTGCACTGTGCCTCTGTTTCCTGTACGTTTCTATAGGTACTCACTGAATCACCCTGGTGCCCAGAGGACAGATCCCATTGCACACATTACTTTGCTCATGCCCACCTTTGGCTAATAATTAAAATGATCACCCAAACAATTGTAATGTGTTTTGTATAAGTTCATTCTGAGATCTGCATCAGCTATTTCTGGGCATCTGGTCATATTTCAACGGGGGAGGGTCTCTTTCAACACTATCAACCTGATTTTCTCGAAATCACCATGCACTTGCTTCCTTAACTTTGTTGCTGTCAGCAAGTCACCAGTATCTCCTCTGAAGCCTTGCTAGCCAGCAGTCAAACAGATGGACTACATCTATCCAGCTCTTACCAGGTCTATCCAAATGTTCTCGAGTGGTTCCAAGCGAAGTTCAAAGCCTGGTTGATAATTCTGAATCCTAGAGAGCTACAGATCTGCTGGAGTTCGGAATTATTCATTTTGACACGTCTATTGTCATACAATGCTACACTGCTCAACAGCTAAGTAGCAAGCACTGACAATCCCAGTTCAAGAATAAATCCCTTTGTAGCACTCAAAATACAACTTTATCTGTTCTTTCACAAGTTACTAATCTTTTTTTTACCAAGAACACTTCCATTTGAACAGAATGTCTCCCATTCTTATGATGCATGTGGATATTTGGGAAGCTTTCTAGTAAAGATATGGTTTCCTCGTGGTACAGAAATTCAATTTATCACTTGCAAAAACGACTCCCAGAGCAGAATTCTGTCCCGCCCCTCTGCTTAAATGTTTTAAATAACCTCATGGTAATGTGGACTATACCAATGTCAGGAAAGAACATTTTGGTTGGGTCTTCCACCAGCATTTCACAGGTATCCGTGCTTGTAGGTAACATACACACCGAGGACATTAACAATTAGTCAAAGTCAGTCATTACAGCAAAGTCAGTTGAGATGGTCCTGGTTTCTGTCATCATTATGCGTATCAACTTCCAAAGCTGGAAGGTGACAACGTCTCTGAGCAGGTTTCAGAAGGACATTCTGCACACTCATGCTCTGCAGTGGCAGTGCATTGGCATGTGGATCTTCCAAAGTCATGTAAATCATTCATGTCTTGCTTGCTAATTTGGAAGAATGTCCATTGCCTCCCCCTGCTTCTCTGCTTATCTCCACAGATGTGACATTTATTCTCCAAACCCCCAATAAAAACACTGTCGGTATTGTAAGCTGCACAATAATTCAGCAGCTCAAGTAAATAAAAACAGTAGTAGCAGATGTCCAAGTGAAATGGCATCCAATTTCATTCCAACCACCTTGGAAAAGCAACTCATGCAGAAAGATTATTGCACGCAGCAAGACTATTGCACACAAAAAGACTGAGTTCCATACATGGAACTGACTCAGATTTAGTGACAGTTATCAAGCCAGTTAAGCACTACCAGGTAATCACTGTTGGTCAGGTGCCTGGAGCTGTCACTTTTCCCAGTGGGACCAAGCCAGAGAATAGAAATGGGAAGGCAATAGGCTCTTCTTCTCTGTGCTTTTCTGTTCCTCCTGTGCTGGTGTTTGAAAAGCATTACATAGGAGCAAATTCTCACGTTTTGGATCTGCAAGAAGACATTGTTTGATTTCTTTAAAGTGTGAAAAATCCTTCCCAAGAAAAGGCATCCACTGGATTTTTTTCCTGACTGCTTTTTAGTGTCTTCCTAGATAGAAATACAGCTTCCCCTTTTCTAGGTTCTCTTTTATCATGCTTTTTATCCTCCCTTGCAAGTGGGTTGTGGTTTTCCCTATTAACCTATTCATCAAGGGCCTTTTGAAACCAGTGCCTCTCTCCTGGCTCAGCACTGGCCATGAGCTGGGTCCAGGACTGGCATAGCAGTGGAACGCTATGAGTCAGTGGAACGCATGAGTCACTGTCTTGCCAGGCAGCATGGCAAGAACCCCACTAATACATCTTGTTCATACACATAGAAACCTATTCCAGGTTTTCCTTTCCTGTCTTAATATGCCACTCTGCCTTTCACTCCTTGCTGCTTCCTTTTGCCTTAGGGAATTATCTTATTCTGACTGTTCTTATAATTATTTAACACCCGCGGTGTTCAGTTTGAAGATTTTGGTAAAAGGGTTAGCTATCACTACTCAAACCAAACAGTGCTCATTTTGGTAGCCCTGCTTCCTCAGGGGAAGCAATAGCTCAGAATACGCCCAGCATCACAGGCTCACCTCACAGCCACTATCTTTTCTGCTTTGGAGCAAGCACTGTTATCATTTTGGAGCTGCAGCGACTGGGGAATGGGATAAACTCATCTAGTCTCCCTTTAAACTCCCTGTGAAGTGTCAGCATCCATGACTTCCCCAGGCACAGAGCTGCACAGAGGTGCTGCTGCCCACTGCATGAGCGCTCACCCACCGTGTCTTGTTTGCTTTAAGCCTGGCTCTTGCCAGCCCTGCTCCTTGCACCTTGACTCTCCCACTGCACAAACAGCATACAGTTTATCTGCCTTATCCATGCCTTTCAAGAGTCTGCCATCTCTGTTCCAGACTGAGGAGTCCTAGTTTACTTAGTCATTACATATCTTTAACCACCCACCCCACTTGCCTCTAAATCCTTTCTAGTTCCACTACATTCTTCCTGAGACAAGGAGATGAGAAATGCATATTGTATGAAAGACAGGAGTGAACCAAAGTTATTTTCTGTTTTGTTCCCTGATACATTTTTGGTAATTCCTAATATTTTATTTGCTTTTCCACCAAAAAATTAGCATTTCCACCAAAAAATGAGCTTATGTTTTGCAGGATCTGTCAGAACTCCAAGGTCTTGCTCCTGGGAAATAACAGTTAGCTCAGAGCCCATAAACATACAGCCTGATGTGGGGCTTTTTTCCACATATACACATCATTCCACAGCCTGTAGTGTGGAAGCTACAGCAGAAGTAACGTGGGAGAGAGTGCACTTCTAACCTTCCATTTTTTAGCTGTGCACTTACAGCATCCTGGATGGAGCCAGAAGCCAGAGCTGCTGCCCTCTGGCTCCATCTCCAAAACCAAATGGACTAAATCCACCTATGGATTTACAGTAATCCATACAATAATCCTGGGTTGAGGTCACAGATACGGGTGTTGGGACAATTCACATCCCACCTCCTCTCTCACAGGCAGGACATGGCGAGCAGATTCCACCTGCATACCACCAGTATGAGAGGGCTCACCAGTTCCTGTGTGGGAGAGATGACTCAAACACTTAAAGACAGTGTTTTGTCTCAAGAAGAGCTTACAGTCTTAGGAGACAAAGGAAGAAGTGGAAGAAGCATAGGGGGTGAAATGACCTTCAAAGGATGCACAGCAAGCTAGAGCAAAACCAGGAGAGGCAGCTCCACCCTAAGCCATATAGGAGTCATTTTAGCACGTGCCAGAACCACAGGCTTGGAAAACAAATGGAAACTTTGCCGATAACCAATAGGAATGAGGCTAGAAAATTTGGGAAAGAAATATAAATATTTCAGATACCATTTGCTTTTCATGTTCTTTTCTTTTTTTTTTTTTTTCCTTTTTCACTTTTTTCTTGCCTCATCCCTTCCTCATCCTCCCCCATCTCAGCATCCTCAGCAAGGCCCTGTACCAAACAACTCTGAACAGATATGCAGCAAAACTTCACAGCATTCAGGAGCTAAGGAAACATCTCCATTCCAAACTGTGTGCACTCCTAGGCGGGCTCGAGGTGTCATCCCAGGCTGTCGAATAAACTATGTGCTCACAAGAGGGAATCAAAGCCCTTTAAATGAATTGGTTTGTTTTCTCTCACTGCCTGGTAGGTGCACCTGTGCTCTTGCTCAGCTCCAGATGATATACATCTTTGTTTTCCTGTTTAATATTCAGCACATACGACACACACAGAGAGAAAAATAAAAACAAAAGAGGGAAAACAGGAAAAGAAAATAGATTTTTCTAAAAAAAAAGTCACTTCAAAATTAAATCTGAAGGGTAAGGTGATGCACACAGGAGCCTGAAAAGACTGCTCAATTACCCATGATTCCTGCATAATAAATGAAACCAGTGGGTAGGGGATAGGAGCACTGAAGACAGGGGAAAGGGAGCGCATCCCACACACTGCCAATAGGATCACAGTGTCCGTAACATGAGCAGGTACCAAGGTGATTGTTGGAATCTAATAGGGAAAAGGCATACGCCTCGCACTTCACCCAAGTTGCAACTGAAATATATTGTAGCTTCTGTTGTCCTGATGCAGGCAAATGTGCATAAAAGACCATAAAAGCAGTCAGCTACCCCACAGACATGTTGGTAAAATAAGATGCCATCCTACAGAGTGAAAGCAATAACAACTGGAGAGGAGAGGGAAGGGTTTCTGCAAACACAGGCTCTCTTATAGCCACCGAACCCTTTTTTCCTCTTTTCATTTGCTGGTGGGCAGTGTCAGGAATCAAATCAAGCTGTCCTGTTAGAGGCAGCTCCTGCTAGATGTGAGCAGTGTACTTGCCCTGCCTTCCAAGATAAAAGTTTAACAAAATGAAATGGAAGCTGCTGCTAAGAGCACAAGGTGTTAGAGCAAACCAAACTGGAGCTGCAGTGCTTGTTTTTCCCTTTATGATATCACTACAGTATTTTGCAGTGATGGTTTCATACCCTGAGGCCCTTGAGCATTGGAGGGAGGGATCCTAATCTTTTTCTATTGTCTTCAGCAATGCTCTTCTCTGAATACAATCTGGCAGTTTAGCTGGTTTACTGAAGAGCTTAGTAAACTCTTGGCAGCATTGTAAGATCCTTCAAAAGCCTTATATGAGAACAAGCTTTTTAGGCTTTGATTCCCTCTAACCACCACACTGAAAGCTGAAGTCTAACAACAGGGCAAGTGTAGGTGACAGTGGCACATGTGAGAAATCTATCCAGTGACAAAGGAAAAACATTACTGCAGTTACAGGCCTTTGCTTTGATACACATCAAGATTTAAGTTAATTAGTCCTGACATATCCCAGTCCTATATATCATACCAAATCACTGGTGCCAATTTTTATGTTCCTTTCCTGGGCCCATGGATGAGTGTTATCCCCATCTCCTTCAGCATCCTACACCTTTCCATGTGCTCACTTTACAAGCAAAGGACTTGGTGAGAGCCACAGAACTATCTAAACAAACTACAGAGGGCAAAGGAGATGTGACTGAGCCATACTCTACTTTAAAAGCAGGTCATGTTTTGGACAGTATAAAGTTACAAAAATTTAGATGAGATGGAGCTATCAGTGCTCATTAGGAAATGAACTGCACCTGAAGCTCTGCCCTTCAGCAGTGTGCTGTGTTGAAATGGAAATCACTAATTATAAACCTGCCTTATGGGCTAATAGTGTAAAAGTCACCAGCATCCTTTTTGCATTGAGATGGTAAGTAGGTTGGTAACACACACTTGGTGTCATGGTTTAAACCCAGTTGATAAGAGCAGTTCAGTAACTAAGGTATAACACAAACCACTGCTGCTACCACCAATAATGATAATGATAAGGGAAATAACAAGGGAAGAG